>CAJNDT010004735.1:417537-434786 GCA_905221615.1 Symbiodinium sp. CCMP2592
TGCCAGAAGGTCACAAGTTGTGAAGCCTAGGTTATGGGGACCTGTCATCGCTTGGCCAGGCCAACCGCGATGTCTGGCTGTGAGTTGACTGGTTTCGAGGTTGCTAACCAGAGATAGAGATCGAGATGATTTGGGGTAGGGCTGTCCACGACAAATGTCGACTTCTCGGTGGGAAGGGAAGGATGATGCAAAGCTGGAAGTACAGACAAAGGAGAGTTGTTGCCCACAGGAAGGTCATGTCAACTGCACCGTTGGGTGTCCATGACATGATGGAGCATGAACGAGTTTCTCAGAAGTCTGACGAGTGGTTGGGCCTGCGTGTAGAAGCTTCGCCAGTTTGGGCACATGCAGCTTGGTGTGTTTTCGGCAGCCAGTGCTGTTTTGCCTCGTGGGTTTGTGTGGCACAACTCGAGCCACAAGCTTGGTCATGCTACCTTGTCAATGGTGCAGTTTGCTCGATCCGACGTTTGCGGCAAGCGTCCCAGCATCTGTCATCGCGAGCTCATCCAACATCCCATCGCAGCTTCGTGGGCAAAATCACAGGAGTTGCCAACTCTGCCTCCAGAGCCCGACAGCGATAAGGGGGAAGGAAAAGGGCAAGGCAGGCAAGGGGAAACGGCAAGGGAAATAAGGGTAGCAAGGTGAATGACACTTGCAGCGAGTAGTACTGGGACGGGTATTGAGAGATCGGTGCAGAGGGACGATGTGTCGACACGGGCTCAACCTCGCGAAATCAGGACTGTCCTGTCTGTCTGCGAGAGATGAGGGGTTACAGAGCGAAGACCGAACACAAGGGAAGACACAGAGACGTTGATGGTCCGGCTTTGTCGACTTCTGCGCCAGGCAATGGTAGCTGAGCGCATGAAGCGAAGCAGTATGGGTGAAAAATGAATGTGCGCAGGGAGCATGGTGTGGTCGAGTCGTAGCCAAGCCGTTGACTTTGATGATTGTGTGGCATGCACGAAAGATTAATGTAGTACACATGCAGGCTCCATGAGTAGACCGCCCGATTTACAGCAGTACGATTGCCCATGTCCGCCTGGAAATAAGCTGGACGTCAAGCGACTCCCTGTGAACACGACTGTAGAAATACACCGCGAAGCAGGAACTGCTGGTACCCCAAAACTCCGAGGCTCGTCCAGGTCCAGCAACGATCCGAAGGAGCCCAGATCTTAGATGAAGGAGTGGGCTCTCGCGATTGTGGAGGTTGTCTCGTCACACACGTGTATATCATGATACGGGTCTGCCTGGGATGGAAGATGTGACTCTGCATAATGGCCCCCTTCAGCGATTACACGATGTTGTGGTGTCTTCTGATCTGCTGGCCGTTGGTTGTCGTATGCCTTACAATCCGAACGACTTACAGACATGCTCGGATTAACTGAAGCAGCAGCGTGTTCGGATGAAAAGTGTGTAACAACATTGACATGCTTGCTGAGAATTCCTTTCTTGTGCGACTCCTTCGAAAGGGCCCGCAGTTTTTCTTGCCAGAGATTCACCCACGGGTATGCTACAGTCAGTTGCCAAAGGCGCTTCTCTTTGGCATGTCCTCCCCAGATGCAAAGTCGAGTTACTATCCAGGACCTTGACTGCCGAAATAATCGGGAGCTGTAGCCACATTTTGCGTCCCAGGGTCCTGAGAATCTCCTGCTGGCGTCTCAGCTGTCCCGACACCAGCCGAGCAGTTTGAAGAACCCCCAGCACATGCGGCCACTAGGTACCAGTCCCTGGTGGAGCGGCATACGCTGGAACAGTGGGAGGCGCAGCTCGAGAAGCTGGTGCAGGGCTTAGCTTTTACCATGGTGCAGTACCATCAGCAATGCAGCCTTTCCGGCTTTGGCATTCATGGCCATGTGCGTCAATGGCGAGGTCACCGGCTACAGCGTCATGAAGGCACGTGTTGCGCTCGCTGTGCTGGAATTTGGGCTCTTACTGTACGGTTTTGTACCCTGGGAGGTTGCTAGGAATGGCAAGCTGTACAACCGCAGCTTCTGGCTTGCTGGCGGCAGTCCTCGTCCCAGAGTAGAGTGCAGTTGGATGCCAGATACCCGAGATCTATAGGACAGCGGAACAAGTCCATGGAAGGGCTGAAGCTTGTAGACGCAATCACCGCTTAAGAAAACGCGTCCGCTTTTTCTGCTGAGGTTTGCGCACCAACGGCCGGTTCAACTCCGGCATAGCACGGTCCTTGGTCAATCAAATGTACGACGTGGCATACAGACGTGGCTCCATTGGGATCTGATTGCCATGATGCTTCTCACACCTCTGGAGTTATAGAGACATCTTGATCGCCTGTCAAATGCTGGCAAGGCGTGTGTTTTTTCCGAGTCTTTGGACTGAGCTACAGCGCTGGGCAGTGCCGTGCCGAGGATCTACGCCAGTGGCAGCCTGAGGATCTGAGGGCTCAGCATACAGTGGGATGATGTACCAGGTGCCACGGCTGGGTAAAGTCCACGTGTGCAGAATGTGCCGCCAGGAACATTTTAGGCTCCGAGGGTGAAGGCTCGAGGCCATGTCGCTGCCATCATGGATGTGCAAAGCGTTCTACGCGAATGCCGTGCTGGACCTGGTCGTGTTCCTGATCCCGGGGTCCATCGCGGTGCCAGAGCCTTTCCACAACAAGTGCGCCAAACAAGATAATTACAACATCCCCCACAGCTGCGAAGAACCACCCCCGGGCTCGGCTCCTATAGAGAGTTGCAGTGGTTGTGTTCAGGTCCACGTTGCCTTCCCACCTCCAGACACCAGACCCCTCGATCAGCATAGTTCCACGTGCAGCAAGGATTTGATCGCCGCGAAGTTTCCTGCTGGCAAAAGACAAGGTGGGCCTTGCAAAGCGAAGTTCTGAATCATGTTTGCTGGGAGTTTGTGTTTTCATTTCAGGTGTCAGTCTTGGGCTACGTGTGTGCAATTGTCTATCACATGGCTGTCAATCTTACCACAAAGTGGAAAGTTAGAGCTGTATATACCTTGTTTGCCCCGTCTGACGAACATCCAAGGTGAGATTGAACAACTAATCCAGCTCTTCCACCGTCAAGGAGCTGGGCTCAGGGCCTAGGGCTGGCTCTTACGCGTGGTTCTGCTGCCTCTGATCAGGAGGCTTTGCTTTTCTGCTCCATGGCGCCGTGAGATTCTGCGCAGGGTACTACCAAACCGAGGACGCAACCCTTCTGATGTTTGCCGCTTTGCCTGCCGTGCGTTGCCGCCCGCCGCCAACATCATGCACATGACCTGCAAGTGCTTCACATCATCAACTGACTGAAGGCACATCATATTTGCCAACACTCCCTTTGAATGCACCAGTGTTGTTGAGCGCGGGGAAGGTATCATGTGCATCTGCTGCAAGTTGCATCGCCATGCCCGAACAGCGGTCAAGCACCACCAATTGGTCGTGTTGCTTCAGCCGCAGTCCCAATGTAACGTTGTTGAGGATGTGGCCGGGATCACAAGCACCAGCTGCAATTCAGTCACATGCAAGCCCTTTCATTGCCTTCTGCTGCATCCAGTGCCTTCATTGAGCATCATCTATTGCAATTTGCTTCACTATGCTTCACTTGAAGCATCGCATTCAAGAAGCATCAGCTGCAATCCGTTTCACAGCACGAGATCACTTCTCGTCGTAACTACTGGCATGCTTGCAAGCTGCAGTCTGTTTCGAGCTGCTTGACACTGACTCTGAGCTGGAATGTGGGAATGGCTCACGCTGCCGGAAGCCCTTAAGCCCTTTACGATTGAAGGACATGGTGTACCTGGCTCTTTTCAGCTACGCCGTGGAAGCCGCTCAGCTCTTGCGCCTTCGCCCTTGATCTTGAGTCTTGTGAACGTGAGCTCACCTCATGTAGTGCCGTAGACGGTCTTAGACTTCTCGCGGAGAGTTCCTTTGAAGATGCCGCAGAGGTACTTCTACGCCAAAGGCACTGCGGTGAATGCAATTTTCTTGGTGCTCTTCGGCATCACCGTCTGGACCGCCGTGATCATGCATGTGGCGCTGGGCCTCGGAGCTTAAAATCGCTGTGCAGATGGACAAGCCGCGAAGCCTCACTTGGCGCGCCACGGACCTCGCCATTGGGCTGTTCGCTGGCACACGCAGAACCTTGGCCCCACTCGCTTGCAGAAGGAGCACACTTGACGAGTCATAGTTTGCAGGCACGCAGGAGGCCGGCAGCATCGAGCTTCTGCTTGTCGCAGTTACGTCTTGCATCGATTTATTTGGCGAAAAAGGAAGCGAATGACTTGCATGGGAGACTGTCACCTTTGAATTCTTGTAGTCTCGGCCAATGCTTGTGCCGGAAAATAGTGATCCTAAAGTCTTATCCCGAGAATCTTGCGACCGACGCTAAGTTTGACTGGAGTGTTCTGCGGCGCTGTCTCCCAAGAGTTTATCAAGTGTTGCTGTCACGTTTGCTGGGTAGCGCTCGAGGTTTTGGAGATCGGGTGCGGAGACGACTCATGCTGCCCTTCATTCCCCTGCGATTTACAAATTTCATCAAATTTCCAAACTCTGAAAGATCCGGGTTCGGTGGTCGAAGTGTGCAAAAGCTTGGCCAGGCTGCGAAGGATAGAGCGCGAGCCTCCGAAGCCGCTTGGCTACATGGGGATTTCCACAGTGCCGCTGAGTGTCGCTTCCATGGGATCTTCAAGAAAGTACTGCCTCAGTTGCGGTGTCAGGAAGAGTGGGTCTCTGGCTGGTGGCCTGCTAAGAACGCTTGAACCCCAGCTTAAGGGCTAAAGCCTTGTGTGATTGGCAGCACTGGGCCTGGTGACTGGAAGCAGTGCTGCAAGTCTTTGAGTCTTCGAGTTGTCGGGAAGAAACTCAAGCCCGTGTCAGGTTTGTGGCCAGCAAGCCCATGACCCAAGAGCATCCAGTGGGAAACCCAGCATACACAATCGCGCCCGTAGCGGTACGGTGTGACAGTTTGTTGCTAGACTCATGCAGCCTGTCGAGTGCAATGTATCTTCGAAGCGCATGCAGAAATGTTCACGAAGGAGAGCCAGCGCGCTTCCTGTGCACATTCACCGACCATTCGTGTGCACCCTTGCGCACATGCAGACGCGTTGCACGTACATGTTCTGGTACTGACACACGCGCGGACATGCCGAAACTCTGAGCGAGCAGCTCTTTCAAGAGGCTGCTTATTCCAACATCCGGCCGGCGCGGACGGTAGCAAGGTTTCAAGATGTTTCAATGGTGTTTTAAAAGAGCCGAAGTCTCAGGCAAAACTGCTGCACGGTGTCACAGCATTTTTGGGAGTTCGCAGAGTTGAGTAGAGACCAGGATTGCTGAGCTCTAAATTGAATGCAGTCCTGAGTTTGTGTGACTTGTATGTTTCTTGCTTCAAAGTCAGCGCACCGGCTTCAACGCAACGCCTCAAAAGAGCTGCCAGCTTGACACTGCGGCGAAAGACCCGTGCCGGCAACCCTCAAGCCTGCACACAACCCCGAAAGTCTGAACCCGAGCTGCCAACAATGTGAGAAGGACCCGGAAGAAGCGGGTGTTGTCATCATTGCGCCTGGCACCCAGACTCATGCTTTGATACCGGCTTTCCTAGTTCCAAGCAGGCCAGCAGGTGAGGGGCAGTGGCAGATCCCCTTTTGAGCCTGTAGAGTGACTGGAGCATGCGGTTGCACAAGCTCCGATGTAGTATCATTCCGCCAGAACCTGCGAGCCTTGTCGCTGTGCCTGAAGGGAGTGTTAGGCGAGGCATGTGCCTGTGCATGATCAGCTGGATTCGCATGCTGCTGAGGACGGGAGGGCGCTCCTTCTCGCTGCTTTTCCTTGGCGGAACGGCAGAGCGCACTTGGCCCAGAAAGTTTTGCAGTTGCACGAGCTTGGCAAGTTTCGTTTGCCACGGGGTTCTTGGAGCTTCGAGCTTGACGAAGTCTTTTCTGCTGCTGATCAGTATGGCATTCAGGCGACGAGTTTGCAGAGCTCGACGCCCAGCGATGTCTGCTGCGAGTTAGGTTAGATTAGCAGCCGCCTGCTTGGCGATGCGTAGGCTGCTCGATAGATGGGAACGCCGAGATGATGACCTGCAACCAAATCTGGCTAAGGACCATTACCTGGTGCGTTCAGCGCGTGCGGAGGGAAATGGGCCGCTTGCATATGTCAGAATTGTCCCAACCGGTGGAGTGTCTCCTGCATGGCACCATGTCAGAGGGTTCTGATGACGCCCTGCGACAGCATGTGGCATGCCTTCCCCACATTCATGCATCACCGCCTAAGCTGACACAGTGGTGTGATCGTGAGGCAGACCTTTCAAGTTCTGAGAGGCTGTCTGCTTCTGAAAATGACCCGAGCAGTCGGTGCAGCGACAGGCACATAGAACACGAAGAAGCCAAGGATCTGGCAGCTGAGCCGACTGGACTGTTTGGTGTCCAAGCCGACTGGCTTTAACAACTATCAGAATCAACTTTGGGAGAATAATCGTCTGCATGCACTGATGGTTCGTGCTTGCTCACAGGCAAAAACTGCCCCGAGAGCAGGCTCATAGTCGCAATAGCTCTCGCTACACAGTCGTGGCAAACTCGCGATCATTTGAAAAAAGTCCTTGGCGCTCGGGAGGGAGAGACTCAGCGAGGAGGTGCGGAGAAGGTGTCGCCGCCGCGATCTGCCACTCAGCTCGCACCTCACAACGATCCGCGTCGCCAGGCCGGGGTCAACCACAGCAACCTTGAGTTGGCTCGGGGCGCCTGTGGAAGGCCGGGAGCCATGCACCGTTCGAAGTGACCTCAGAAAGTTGCGATTCCCAGTGCGGCGGCCTTCGATGGTCTTTGTCCATGGGCGGCGGCGCGACACGAGGCCCCGATACCCGATGGTGTTCAGAGGATTTCCGAGCTGGATCCCAAGGCCCTGAGGACTCATTGTTGGGCTCTCTTGTTGCAACATAGCCGCGCCTTGAGGTAAATGGTTGCCAAGGTCATGCCCACGCCCAGCCCCAAACACCCGGAGCAAAAAGAGCCAAGACCGGATCGCTGCTACGCCTACACAGCTGTTGCAGTCAACTATCACTAGCACGGCAGCTGACACGAAGCGCGGTTGGTTGGCATTTGCTGTGAGAACTTCTGCGATTGCAGTGCTTTCTCACACGAGTCAAGAGGCCGCCCCGACAGGGCACGCGCACCATTGAACAAGATCCATGCCCCTGTCTAGGCTGCAGCGGAGAAATGGCGTTCGCATTCTGCAGTGCGGTCCTAAGACCGGAGCGTCAATTGATGCAGAATTTTGGGCTCCAAAACCAGTATGAGCGGTTGCTGCACTACCCTGCCACAACGACTGAGTCGTAGATCTTGCATGCACGAGCCACGACCGCTTTCGCAATCAAGTTTGTGCTGTTTCGCCATCACCTGACTGGCCTGCCACGTTTCTTGAAGGTGAAACCCCTCGCAGGGCCTCGACAGGGCCGCTGGGCTTTGCTCCAGTTTTCCGATCGGCCCCTGGCGGCGCTCACAAGGCCCCGGTTGAACCTTTGAGCCATGTGGGGGGTTGTCGAAATTATGGTCCCTTCAAGGGTCCCTATATAGAACACGGCACCTATTATGTAGGGTACCCCAGAAGGGACCAGAATTTGATAACCACCCATATAACGGATGGTGCAACCAGCTCTGAAGCCCGCGAGCAGCTCAAGTCCAGAGATGAGTCAGGACAGGTTGATCTTGGTGCTGCCTGGGCTGGTGACCATGATTCAGACAGCAGTCATGTTGATGCTGATGATGGGGATGGTTCAGGCTGTCTGGGCAACGTTTTTTCTGCGGATTTCTTTGCATGGCCTTGCATTTTCTAGCGAAGTTTGTAGCTGATTGTTTTAGGAATCTCTTTCCATGAAAAGTCTGTGAAAAAAATGCGCGCCCCGCCGGCCAACATTTCCGTGTGCCAAACCATCGAAAAGTCTGCGCAAACCTTGCCCAGAGAGCCAGTACCAAGATGGTGATCAAGTTGCTGAAGAGGATCATTACGCTGGTGAAAATTTCGAAATCATGAAGCACAAAGCGTTGCATTGGGCACTGTGAGTGCAGCGACAGTCTCAAGAACGGCTCTCATTACCTTGGTCTGCTGACATTGCCGTGGCACTTTGCAGCGGTGATGTTCGGGTGTTTCTGTTGCTGCTTTTGGAAGTGGAAAGACGTATGACTGGTGTCGATCGTGCATGATCTCAGCAGCAATGAATCTACAGTGGCCATTGGCCGTTGCTATTGGTGTTGCTACAGCGGACCGGAGCCTGCTCGAGTAAGATCTATGTTGCTAACACTTTTTCAGCTGATCGCCTGTGGCCCTGAAGCTCACAACCCTGGTGGTGCCGGTGCTCAGGATTGTGATGCTATCGACCTGGTGATGAGCGTGATAATGGTGATGAGCGTGGCCGTGGTGAACTTGATGCCACTGATGACGATCACGAATCACCAACCTTCAACATCATCATCATCATCATCATCATCATCGCCATCACAGTCATCACCTATCAATACCAGAGTGCCGTCGGCATCATCACCGTTCCTTTCGCGGCCATTATACATGTGATCATCATGGACAAGAAGGTCCACCACTACCGTCATGCTACAAGGCCGAGTCTCGAGGACTTCGTGGGGCGCTCCCTGGCAGAAGCAGAGTGGTCGAATGCAGGTGGGTCTCAGAACAGTCTTCCGGTATTTGAATGCTGATTGTTCCTGTCCGAACACCTGGATTTGAATGTTCGACACCCTTGGCCCTTAGGCTACCCAGGGCGCTACGACTTGCTCTTCGAGGAGGTGGGAAGATGGCTTCACAGGTTGTAGCGCTGCGTCGTGTCAGTGCCCGAGCAATCCTGCGCAGGAAAGCCTCGTAGACCCGCGGGATTTCCATCCATCCTGGAACAAGCTGGCTTATGCCCGTCGTGCTGCTTGGCTGCTCTACACGGTAACGGTTGACTTGTCCAAACAGTCCCGCGAGTGCTCGTTCCATGTCGCCGGTGACTTTGAGTGACTTCGCAGACCGATCAGGTATTGATCCTGGGCGACTATGACGCTGTTGTGTGTTTGGATGATGACATCCTCATCACGAATCCCAGGACCTGGCCCATAGTTGCTAGGGCGCACATTCCGATTCACAATAAATTGGCAGGATCGATCCCATCCACGATGCCCTGGCAAAAGCCCAAGCGTTTCAAGCATGCATTGCAGAAATGATGCAGCCATCAGACTCGTGTCCCCGGCCTGCAAGCATCTTTGTACAGCTTAACAAGCCTGTCAAACTGTCAAAAGGTGGAGCACTTCATCGAAGATGTTACATCAGTGGAAAGCTCAGTAACCGGTGCGGCACGCCTTTCTTCGACAAGTAAAGCCTTATGTAGAAGTGAGGCCTTGTAACACCTGTATAACTGTTTTGTAAATCCTAACTGCACTGCGGTGCTCTGCCATTATTGATGCTTGGTAACTTGATGTCGCTTGGCTGCGTCTCAGTACCTGAAACTAATCCAACTTGCAGCTGTGAAGTGTTCCAGATCATGGCTTCTTCCGATTTGCATACACAGGCTGTGACAGTGGCTGTGACTTACCACTCCACTCGGCGAAGGTTCCACGACTCAATCCGGCTTCAGTAAGCCGCTTGATTTTGTCAACGGGAAGGAGCCAGCAGCCCGAGTTTATTTTCGCCTCAGGATTCGGAGAAGCTTGTCGTCGCCTCCCTGGACGAGCAGGTGCGCTCGCATTCATACCTGTTGGATCAGTCTGCCACTCCTGCCGTGACAGCGGTGGGGGCAGACATTTACATGTCTATGTCTGGGGCTGCTGCGTTTCTGCGCCTAAGATCGCAAGTTGCCGAGGGCCCTGTTCCAACTCCCAAAACTTCCTGCCTAGAAGCGTGACCAAGAAACCAAAGTCAGAGACGATGAGCCTTGAAGAGGTTAATGGGCGAGTGCCCTTCAACACTGGCGTTCGGGCCTGACCGTTCTACCGCGTCCTTGCATCTTGTCTGGTTTTGGGCAGATCAGATGTCTTCGTATCCCTACACAAGCAGAGAGAGAGCGAGAGAGAGAGCGTTCCTGCCACCTATTGTTGTCCTACTTATTGTTGCTAATTCGAGAATTCCAGCCAAATTCCCTGGTTGTCGGGGCTTGTGCTGCGGCAATCTGCGGCAAAAGCCTAGTCTAGCATCCCTTCAGCCAACCGGCGTCCTCACGGGATGCACCTTCACGCCTGGTGAAAGACGGAGGGAGAGACAAAGAGAGGGCTCGCCCCTAGGCCCTGCAAAAGAAGGAGAGAGAGAGAGAGAGAGAGAGAGAGACAGCCCCTCATGCCCGGCGGAAGAAGATTAGAGAGAGGGAGATAGGAAGAGATAGAGAGAGGAAAGGGCAAGGGCTGAGATTGTGCAGGACAGCTACCGAGCTGCTTTGCTCCCGATAAAACAATCAGCTTTGCAGCTTGCAGACATGAGGTGCTTGCACTGCGATCTTCACCACTGACGTCTGCAGCCTAGTTCGCTCATTGACTTCTGCTGCCCGTTGGTTATGGCGTGCTCCTGCCGGTAGACTCGCAAGAGCTTTGTTGTTACAGTGGGGGTCTGGCGGTGGTTCGGCACTATTCGACCTCGTTCCTGTCCCGGCGGAATCCTTGATCATGGTTGGCCCAAGACGACACACGATGATAGCCCTCGCCTGGAGGCTAAAGCTCTTGGACAAAGTGTTCCAGATAGGCGCTGTTCAAGCACAGAGACGGTTATCCACCTGTCCGTCCTTCGCATTGAATGGTAGATGAACAGCGATCTTTGCTTTGCAAGTAAGCAGCTCATCTCGCTAGAAGACATGCTGACGGAGTTTGGACTGGTCGCCTCCAAATGAACATGTCCTGATCAAGCTCGCCGAGCCTTTCGCGTCTAACTCGTGGTGACAGTGTCGAATCTGAAGTACCCACGGCTTTGACGTAGGCTTCGGAACAGCCAAGGCTCCGATTGAAACGACAGCCATGCTACAGTAAGGGAGATCGTAAGATGGACGAAGCTTCAGCCTGACACCGGGTCAGGGCGACGCCTGAAGCTCATTGATGAAAATGCGTGGCTGCCGTGACCCAAGCCATTCCGGGATGTGTTCGGTGCAGGGCTCCCTGTGCGAAGAAGCACGAGTGGCATAAAGTCTGCAGTGGGGTGAATTGCTTCGCAAAGATGTTCTGCCATTTCTGTGCAGCAGCAGCGAGAAGCCAGGGTCGACTCGCGAGGCCGCGCATCACCGGCCTTTGGGACCAGGCCTGCAGCGCGGGGCATTGCAATGCCTAGGCCTAGACAGTTGGCGTAGACCACGGTAGACCAAAGTCCGTCGACGTTCAGCATGATCTAGATGTCGGAGAGCTCGCCGTCAACTCAGCGCCAGGATGCTTTCGCCGAGTATATTCAGACATATGGCTTCAAGAATTTCGTCAGTTCCTTAGTACCTGCCACTCGTGCTTTCTTGTCCTGATGTCCCTGCTCCGCAAGAGCACAAGGATTGCTCGATTGTTCGGCAGGGTGCTGCTCGAGTTGAATGCCTGTCAAACATTCGTCGCTAGACACCTGTTTCATCCATGGAGCGTCAGGAAGTGCAGCAAAACTGCGCGATGCGGTCTCGCAATTTCCAACGGAATCTGCATGGTGCTCGCGGCTCCAGGCCTTGCTTCCGCACGGCCAGCTCCAGTCATTTGTCCGCGCAGGCAAAAGTCACACTTTCTCACTCTTGTTAAGTGGGTGGGGATCACGGCGTCCTCTAAGGGTCCGATATCTCGAGTGCCTCCAGAATCTGGCGCTCGGACCAAAGTAAAATTCCATTTTAGACTAGTGCTGCCGTTCTGACAGTCCAATACATGAAACAGCGCTGCACAACCCTGCAGTTCGCAGCCTTGGTCCATTACCCTTCATGTCTTGTTGAGACGGATAGCATTCGGACAGGGGGCGCGTGAGCGATTGGATTTTTCGAGATGGCTTTGATTCCAGGCCGTCATAAGTTTAGCGGAGCTTTTCCCTAACTTAATTTCGACTTGGCTTGCCGTTGCCAGGGAAATCGCACTGGATCCCTGGAGCATTCGCTGCGCACTTCACAGGCTGCATCCGGTGACTCACACTGCACCTACAGTATCGTCGTCGGGATGCTCCGCTCTGAACCTGCAGTAGCATTCCTGCTACGTCTGAGTCTGGCTGTCATTTGCCTCTCCGAAGGAAGGCGACAGAATCTCCCGCCAGGTTTGAGTGAGGAGACGCCTCAGCGAGGCGGCAAACTCAAACAGAATTTTTCAACATGCAACTCGTCAATTTCCCGCGGCGCTTGAGACTACATAATGACTGACTGTATACTATGAGAAGCTGCCTAGACTTTGCCGCGGCCATTGTGTGTGGCAGTTCATGCGGCTTAGAGTGCGAGACGGTAAGCATCCTGCATATGAGGGCAAAGCTTTGAGGAAGTGCCTTTCTGCCAAGGCATGGCCCTGCTGCGCGACTTCTTACAGGCGCTACCACTCCAAGGAGCATATGTAGAGCAAACGAGGGGCACAAGCGGGGAGTCTCCGAAACGCTCTATGAGTTCTCATTGAAGTCGTGGTCGCATTGATCGTTTACATGCTGACGCAGGAAGCACCGCTTCAATGACGTGAACACCGGCACCTCTTGGCTCTGGCCTTGCCGTGTTTCTGAGGGCTCCAGAGTTGGGATGAAGTTGGGGCGGGAATCAGAATCCCAAATGAGAGCCCTTGTCAAGAGATTCTCATGACCTCGGAGCAACGGCGAAGATTTGTATTTTGGGCCTTTAGCCCCTGAAGTGATCGGCCCAGTGGCTTGCAAGGTTCTTCAACTTCCGCTCCGCTTTCCTCTTACAGCAGTGGAAGACACTGATGTCCGGTCCAAAGGGAAGACTAGCCCCGTTGTCAAGCATGAGGGCCTGTGCCAGGTTAAGGCTTCAGCATAGTGCAGAAGGGTTAGATTTGGGCTTGGCCGTTGTTAAAGATGTCTGAACAGAAGTTACCTGCAATGTGTTTGTGGCCTTTTGAGAGACACATTCCGCCCTCTCAGTTTGACGAGCTGTGATAGTCAGATGATTTTAAAGCGCCTCCGCTCCCTCAACACCCTCAACTTATCCCAGGCCTATAAGTGCAAAACTTCTTCAAACCGCTCAAGCGCGGCCTCCTCCATCCGACCCGGTGGTAACTAATGGATGATCCAAGCTGTCCGGCCTTCCAAAAGGCGAAGCTGCCTCTAGTCCTGCGTGAAGAAAGATCACCCTTTGGTTCTGTCCCTTCTGAAATCTGCATGCAAGGGACCCACACAAAATACCACCAGAAGCTCGTCGTACGGTCCTTCTGGGCTCAGGCTGAGATGACCAGAGTGCTGCTTCGCTAGAAGTCAAAGACGAAGATGAAGGAGACTCCTAGCCGCTCCTAGCCTTCAGTATGGAGCTTTGGCTTTGCCAGGGCCAGCTCTCTGCTGGCCGCATCCTTGCGAGAGTGTGTGTCAAGGCCGCATCCGGGCATACAGTACCTGCATGAAATGTTGGGGAACTGGCTGAGTGAATGACGTTGTCGTCACAACCATCTTTCCAGTTTGGAGTAGATGCATGTCTCCTGCAACTGACACTTGTCTCCTGCAGCAACTTGAGCAGTGCCTTGCAGGGTTTTGGCATGCGAAGGTGCGCTGTGCATGTGGGAGGTATGTTGCTCCGAGCACTGGTCTCCGAATCTGAGATGTGTTTGCAGGATGGCACAGACACAGCTCTAGCCTGGCGACCTTCAACCCAGCGGCAAGGCCATCCCATGGATGACGACGGTTTTGTTTGTGATGACGAGGGTTAGGCTAAAGATGATGCTGACAGCAAGTGCCTTTCAAGTCCAACTAGGTTTAGTATCCCAAGCTTAGTGATCAGCATTATCGGTACCTCTAGCGGAGTTGTTGCCGCTCTTCAGCACTGTGGTTGCTTGAATATCGTCATAGCTACAGGTATCATATACACTTCTGTTGTTTGTCTTGGGTTTCCTCGGCCAAAGCAGAAATGGATAACCTAGTCGGTGCTTGTGCGAAGGCATGCAGCGAATCATGGGCGGTAGAAGAGTAGAAGACAGCGTGATTTGCCTCGGCTAGAGCAGGTGGGTCCAAAGCCGAAGTCCAGCCAGCGAATGTCACATGAACGGTAGCAGTGAGAGACTGACTCGCTCTCGCGAAACCCCAAAGCACGATCCATCGTCCACTAGAGTGCATGGGTTGCAGGCAAATCCGGGGCGGCTTGCGAAAGACTTTCAGCAAGGTGGGATGCAGGGTTCGGGAAGTAAGGTCGGGCTGAGCGGAGGGAAGGGGAATCTTGCAAGCGAAGACGCAGGCTGGATATTTCCGTGAGAGACCAACAAGCAGGTTTTGGGAAAGATGCGAAGTCCTCCCAACGGCGCCAAGTGTCGATGTGAGGGCTGTCAAGGTCTCAGGAGTACAGGGGCATAGTTCAGTGTGCTAGTGAGTACAATTGAAGACGCGATGTGCAGAGTCGACAGCTGAGAAGCCTTGCCTTCTAAGGGTCAGGGCGTGATGGGTACCTGAGAGCAACAACTACAGCAGCTTCTGGCCGATTCTGGCCGAATGGACAAGCATCCGGCAATCAAAGACCTGCGCACGTCAAAAGTATTCTTGTTGATGAGTTTAGCGCCGTCTGCCAGAGCGAAAACAAGAAGCTTCAAAGACAGCTGTCGCAGATGTGACGTCTTGGTGTTTACTATCGTCCGAACCCATGCCAAATGTTCGGAAATGAGTCAAACCCGTTACCAGAGCCCGACTCCCGCCGCTTCAGTCTTTGGCTGAGTCGAGCCGTGACCGGCCCGTCTGTTTAGCCATGTGGCTCAGATGCCAGAGGACGTAGATCGAATGCCATGCAACGTCACAGCCCCAGTTGCACTCTCTAGCCCCCTCTCAGGCAGCCTTCCGCTCGCATTTAGCAGTAGTTTCAGCAAAGTGCGACGCTTTGCCGGCGATCCCGTCGCCTAGGCCTGTCCTTGCATGAGGCTTGCGTCGACACTGTGGTACATCTGTCACTCCATTCAGCCCAGCAACTGGCCTCACAATCTTGTCTGACTGCATACTTGTACTGTATGCCATCTGAATCGTGAAGGCCCATGCCGGTCGAGGAGGTGTCCGGAGATCTTCTCTCCTGTGAGGATCTGCGGCTGTCTGTAGATGCACGTTTCAACAGGTCAGAAGTCAGAAGCGATGTGACAGAATTCCGAAGGATGGGCCATGTCGATCTTACCTGTGCTGAGTGGAATCCAGTCAACTTCAGAAGTCCCTATAAAAGTATCAATTCAACCGATTGCGTCGTATGTTCCTCCGTGAGCTCTTGAGGGAGGTCTTCCTATTCCATTGTAAAAAATTAAGCTGCAGGAACGGACCTGTCCAAAACGATGTCTCCCGTATGAGACCTGACAGGAGCAGTACATTGTGCAACAGTCCAACTGTGTCACGGACTATGCAGCGGGTCTTGCAGCTGCAATTGCGGAGAAATTTCCGCACGCGGACGTCTACAAGGCTTCTGCCAGGCTCGCTATGTAGAAATAGCAGCCCTGGCCCGAGCCTGTCCATGAGGCATTGATCTTGACCCCTACATTATTGCACCAACCACACCTTGTCGTCCATTTGTCTCGACTCTCGGTCTACCTGCTGTAGACGTAGTTATGGATGAAATCGGCAAAGAGCACATGCCAAAGAAGCCAAAGCAGTTTCCTCGGTAAAAACGGCCCAGGTCTGGTGTTCCAGCTGCATAAACCATAGAAACGTGCTCATGGCTCGCTGGGAGTTTCAACAGCTCCATGGTCCCAATCAAGCTTTAATCGCTTTGACACTTCCACGCCCAAACGGGCCTGAGCACCCGTTCAGGCAGGACCGCGGCACAGAAAAGAGCGGCGACGTCCCGGGCACGATTGCTGTTCTTGGCGGACCCTGCGCTGCGACAGGCCAAGAACAGCGAAGGGCTCAGAATCTCACAGCCCCTCACGACCTGCCGTTCAATCACGACCGCCTCCTACCAGGGGGGTTTAGATGGGCTTGACAGCCTGGGATGATCTGGGATGCTGTGCTTTCATGCTGAGCTTGTGCAGAGAGAGGGAGACACACACACACACACACAGCACCCCGCCCACCCAGCCCACCCACCTCGTTGATATCCCCTCATGCGTGTCACCATTGGCAGTGGACGCCTCCCTGGCCGCCGAGGAGAGGTGTGATAAACCTTTTCGGCCAGTGGGCGCCTGGAAAACCTCGCACCGGGCCCGCGACAGCGGAATACAAAGGCCAGCTTCCGACAGCATGTGATTCATCTGTACACTTTACATGCATCGTCGGGCTCTGTACGAGCCCCGAGAACACTTCTTTTGTCAACAAGGGGATGCTTGGATGATGATTGATGATAGCGTCCTATACGGCCGAAGAGGAAGTGCAGCCCGCGTGCTCGATCCCAGCATATCTTACTGAAAACTCTGGCTTCAGGTAAGAAGGCTGCGCCGGGTGTGATTGATGATGAGAAGCAGCCGCTTGTCGAAGTTCTAGCAGTTGTGGCTCCGCATGCTTCCACCCCAGTATTACACAAGGCTCGACACGGGGGCTGCTGCCAGCCGAGGCGAATGGAATGGTTTCGAAAGGGTCTTCTCGACATCGCAGAGATCCCGGGCCTCGAGAGCATCGCCTTCCCTCACCAGTCGCTTGGCAGAGCAGAGGTAGCACTTGGGGTTTGAAGTCGATCTGTAGCCAGCCAAACATAAAGATAGGAATGCGACTTCGACGCCTGTCATGCGGAGAAGTTGAAGCTGAATGATCTCTGTCTATGATGCAGGGCCTGTGTGGTGCATGTAGTGTTCGCGGTTGGTCAGGGTGGGCAGGAACCCTCTCTCCTTGCATTTGCTCCAGCATGACACCAAGCACAAGCTGTGATCGTGGCTGACTCGTCGCATGCTGTGCATGTCGTAGTTAAATTGGATTGTCCGCTGAGCAGCTTGCAAGCCTACAAAAGCATGCCTGCAGCTATTTGTCAGTCAGTAGTGTCGTCATTGTTGCGGCTGTTACTATGCGAAATGCAGCGGTTTTCTCCTTTTTGGCTTTCGTTCTGGCTCCGGGCACATTGATCGTTGCATCGACACCCGGCGCCTCCTCTCGCGGTTTTACATCGCTGTGACGATCCCATCCTCCGAAAACGAGGACCGTCACCAGAATCCTCGCTCCCTGCCCTGATTGGGTGGGTGGGGGGGTTGGGGGGAGTAGCAGCCCGGGACCCAGCATCATATCTCTACTTCCCTGCTCT
>CAJNDT010004735.1:434886-464886 GCA_905221615.1 Symbiodinium sp. CCMP2592
CACCAGCACCAGCACCAGCAGCAGCACCAGCACCAGCACCAGCGCCAGCACCAGCACCAGCACCAGCACCAGCACCAGCAGCAGCAGCAGCAGCAGCAGCACCAGCAGCAGCAGCAGCAGCAGCAGCAGCAGCAGCAGCAGCACCGCCAGCAGCACCAGCAGCAGCAGCAGCAGCAGCAGCAGCAGCACCAGCAGCAGCAGCAGCGGCAGCAGCAGCAGCAGCCGCAGCCGCCGCGGCAGCCGCAGCGCCAGCGGCAGCGGCAGCGGCAGCGCATCACGGCAGCGGCAGCAGCGCGCGCAGCGGCAGCAGCGGCGGTCCAGCGGGCAGCAGCGTGCGCACGGCGGCAGCGGCAGCAGCGGCAGCAGCGGTCAGCGGCAGCATCGGCGGCAGCGGCAGCAGCGGCAGCACGCCGCGCGGCAGCCGCGGCAGCAGCGCAGCAGCGGCAAGCAGCGGCAGCATGCGGCAAGTCAGCGGCAGCAGCGGCAGCAGCGGCGCAAAGCGTCAGCAGCGGCAGCATCGGCGCGGCGGCGGCAGTGGCGGCGGCAGCGGCAGCGGCGGCAGTGGCAGTGGCAGCGGCAGCAGCGGCGGCAGCGGCAGCAGCGGCAGCAGCGGCAGCGGCGGCGGCAGCGCTGATCATCGTTTGCATCGTCACCATCATCGTGTCACATGATGAGCAGCTTCACCACCATCGTCGAATTCAGGGTCGTCTTCCGTCATCATCTTTGCCAACTGCTCAGCATGACCATCGACACCTTCATTAACTTTGCTGTTCTGTCAAAGTATACTCTGTGGCGCAACTCACTCCTCACACCACTGGTTCCACTCCACTCGCACCACCCTCCCACTCACCCCACCTCCGTCACTTCACTCACTGTCACTGTCCGCTCGCTCCACCCGCCCACTCACGCGACACCCCCTCTGTTTTTTCCACCGCATTCCACTCCACCCTGCTGCCTCCCTCACCGATAGATAGATAGATGGTAGTATAATCGTAATTGTAGTCGAAGGCGCAGTCGCAGGAGCAGCAGCAGCCGCAGTGGTGGTGGTGGTGGTGGTGGTGGTAGTGGTGGTAGTGGTGGTGCGGTGGTGGTAGTGGTAGTGGTAGTTGTAGTGGTAGTGGTAGTATAGCAGCAGTAGTGGTAGTAGTAGTAGTAGTAGTAGTAGTAGCAGCAGCAGCAGCAGCAGGAGCAGGAGCAGGAGCAGTAGCAGTAGCAGTAGCAGGAGCAGGAGCAGGAGCAGTAGCAGTAGCAGTAGCAGTAGCAGTAGCAGTAGCAGTAGCAGTAGCAGTAGTAGTAGTAGTAGTAGTAGTAGTAGTAGTAGTAGTAGTAGTAGTCGTGGTAGTGGTAGTAGTAGTAGTTGTTGTCGTTGTGGTAGTAGTAGGTGCGATTTTTTGCTGGCATGTGCTGAAACCCGAGTTTTGTTACTTTGCTCACCCGAAATTGAATCGAAATTGAACTTGCGTTGTGTTTTCGCTTCGGTTTTGCGGGGTTTTCTAGCAAAAATGCAACCGCCGGCAGGCTACACTGTACAGAAACATGCTCAGCTCTCCATTTCGCATAGATTTTTCCGGTTTTCTTGTGTGTGTCGAATTTCGCATCGGTGTTTAGACTCTCGACTTTTTGCACATGCCAGCTTTGACTTTCATTTGTCTTCAGCTCTGAATACAGGGGTGGGGGGGGGGATTGGGGTGGGGGGGTTGACGTCCATGCGAATGCGGCTTGTGTCTTCTGTTTCTTTTGTTGCGTTACTTCTCGAATGCTGCGGGTTGCTCTGTGAAACCCTTGTTGCCGCTTCTTGCTGCTCCACTTTTGAAACGTCAACCACACAAAAACCTCGAGATTTTGAAGTTTTCCAGACTAAAACTTCGCAACTGATCCTGAACATCAACAAAAACCAACGACGGAAAGCATGGTATTTGCGACACTTTCGCAAAAACGTTACCAAAAAACAAGAACAAAGCACAATTGGACACGAACACACCGAAACATCGTGTTGTTGACGAATACCACACAAAAAGGGGTTTTGAGCTTTCGGCCAAAAAAAGGCTTCCAAAAAGTAAACGACACACCCTGCACGGCGGCAGACGCATGTGCTACCTTCTTGTTGTTGTTGCAGTTGCAGTTGTCGTCGTCGTAGTCGTAGTCATAGAGAACGTCGTGGTAGTGAGGCTAGTGGCGGTTATGATCATGCTGACAGTGATAGCTGCCAGGAATACAACGAATAAGCAATCACAATGCTGATGCTGCCGTTACTTCTGCTGAACATGATAGTCATAGTGATTGTCGCGATGATGATCATGGCGAGACGGAGAATATCATGTTGACTTCCAACCCGTGAGAAGAGACCTCTCTCCTTTCAGCTCCGCGGCTCAGGAAGGAGACAAGGCCGGGGCTTCGTTGAAAGGAATGCGGTAGAGCTTCTGTCGCTTGAGCACTGACGCAGTTCTCCCTTTTTTGCAGCTTCGGGCTGTGGCCCTGTCGCCTGTGGACAAGAAAGAGCCGTCCCTGCCAGGCACCAGACCTCCCAAATTTGCCGCCGCAGCCCAGCTGGCCTCCGCAGCCGGCTAGCTGGAGGAGAGGGGGAAAGCGGGCTGGCAGGGGCCAAGCACAAGCCCAATCCGAAGCCCAAAGAAGCACATCCTGCCAACATCGCGTTCACGCCTTCTGCTCCAACCTAGTTGCATGAAGCGCAGGAAGCCCGACGATTTCTTCGAGATGAGCAGCGGCAAGGCGAGATCCAAACTCGGTCTGAGCTGTGAGAGCTACATTCTGCATGGACCAAGTTAGCTTCTGCAAATGTCCAGGGAGCCGCCAGCAGGGGCCCGGGCCAACTTCAAGGGCCGTGGACAAAAAGAGTCGCTACCTGGCTTAAGCTTCTTGAGAGCATGCACAGCACTATCAGCGGCCGGCTATCGCAAAGGCCAGCAAAGCTTGCCTCAGTAGTTTTCAGAACATGTGGAGGGCCAACAAGGTTTGAAGACGAAGAGGGTCGTTGCAAGGGCTTCGCAAGAGCAGCTCTCACTTTTGTTCGGTGACGCATGCTTTCCGGATCTCCGACGAACTTGGTAGGCTCGGTCGGTACTCTTCGTCCTCGGCCGTGGGGTTCGCTTGCAGCGAGCAAAACTCCTGTCAAACTCTGTAGGCTCTTCTGCCTCCGCCTTAAACAGTTCTTGAGGAGACGACGTGGGACACGCCTTTGGAACCGCTGGGACAAGGCATCTCGGCTTGATCAGTTCGCAAGCGCTTGGGGTTCAGGAAGACACGCCGGAGATGCCCCTTCAGCGCCCTGAGCGTCCTGAGCTGCAGGCTACCATTCCGAGCCCTATCCTTGGGAGATGTGCCTCGGCCAATTCAGCATGAAAGCGCCGCGCGGTCTAAGCTTCTCTTCGCTCTGGCCGAGGTCGCAATGGAACAAAGCGCAGCTCGCCTCGCCTTCGCAGACCTGCGGCTCGGCAGCATTTCCGGCCTTGTTGAGACATCGAGAGCAGCCCTTCACCCTGGGGCTGGTGCAGGGACTCTGTCATATTCTGTCATTCCAAGGCCGCTCCCAAGCGAGAAGTGCGTTTTTGGCACCAATTCCAACAGACCTTGATTCCCACACAGCCAGTGTCTCTCGCTGCTCAGCCGGAGGCGCCACAGGCCCTGCCATGCCTGTGATGCCTGGATACGTTCCAGAGGAGAGCATCTGGCCTCTTACGTTCAGCATGCTTTAGAATTGCAGGAAAGCGGTTTGCTGCTCCAGAGGCGGAATGATTGCTTTATCGTCGCTTCGTGCATGATAGCATTCCAACCCTTGCAGGCACCCAAATTGGAATGAGGGGGGGGGACTGGGACTCGACTGGTTGCCGTGCAACCGAGGCCTCCGCCGCGAGCTTTTCCCGGTCTTGCTGGAAGCGGCGGCCCGCGCCTTTGGACCTGGACAGAGCCCTGTCTCTCAATGAGCTCCGTGGACTTTTGCAGCCCCAGCTTGAGTTGTCGGCTATATAACCATTCCTACTTTCGTCGCACGTCGTGTTTTCGGCCTCTCGTTTCTTTGCGCCATCCAGAAGGAGCTGCCATCGTCCTCACGAAAGGTCACCGAGAGAGTCCTTTCAGGACTCAGCTGGAGTTCCTTCGAAGGTAGAGAACCCTGTCCTCAATCAGTGTTTTTTGTGCAGGTGATAGACTGGTCATTGAATTTTGGGTAAGGGGCCCTTCTGCCCACGGCCGTTTCTGCCTCCTACCCGGTCTTCCAATACTTACTGTTGCTCGCTTCATTGCTATCCTGTGGTTGACTGCTACCGCCACTGTCTCCGCTACTGCCAACGCTACGGCTGTGGTACTGCTGTCGCTGTTGTTTTCGCTTGGCACCCTCTGTTACCAGTGGTATCCATGCACCTTAGCTGCAGTTTCCTGGTCCTTTTCGATTTCCGGCCGGGCAAGTGGCAGCTTCAATCCCACGAAGCGCTTGTCTGCCTTTCCATTCCACTGCTTTGCTGCCACTGCTTGGCTGCCACTCCTGCTCCGATAATGCTGCTGTAGGTTGCTAGTCGTCGCTGGCATTGGCCCGCATCCGCGCCGAGCGGTCGTGCCGCCTTCGCAAGTAATCAGAATCAAACGGAAGCATGCAGCGATGGAGATACGGGGTCAACTAGCGAGTCGCACGACTGGCTGAGTGGAGCACCAAGGACTGCGACTGTCCAGCTGCTGGCAGACTACTCCGGTTATGAGGCCCGAATGCAAACCATGTGGGCAGTACAAGGCCCTGGCCTTCAGTGTTTTTGCTCGGTGTTTTGCATCGATCTCGGGGTCAAAAGCAAGGATCAGGAGCGTCATGGACTTAAGCGACAACCCCAATCCCAAATGCTTTGCTTCTCGCGCTCGTAGGACTCGCCTTGTCCGTAGAGTCTTGACACTGGCAGATACTGGAAGCACATTTGTAAAGCTATTTTGTGAGTAGATCCAACTCTGGAATTAAGAATCTCGCAGGTCGTATTACAGGGTGCTGCTGCTGCCGAGCTTCGAACCCGTGAGGAAGCGCTGCTACAGGCAGTGATTCTCGTGTTGGTGCTTATAGACATTGAAGAGATGACCATTGCTATGAGATGTTTGAAGCAATTGCAACCCTTGACAGTGTCAGAAAGGCCTTGGGCCGCGAGCTTTGGCCAAGTCTTTCAGATCCGTGTCCTGGTGGCATACTTTGGGCTGGAGAGAGGCTGCTATTCCTTCGGCTACTGCACTTTCGCCGTGCTTGGGTATGTTTTGGGAGGGGGGTTCCAACGAAGATTCGCATGTTGGCACTTTTCAGGTCGTAGTCTCTTGAGATGAGGTTTCCGACCCCCTACGCCAGGCATTTTAGAACAATCCTCATCAAATTTACAGTTAATTGAATCTGTGCCACATGCCGACAATGCTACTACCTCTGCAACGTCCCATGCCGCCACAGGTATTTTGACATGGATCAGCAGATGGAGCCGCTTCACCGACTATCGTTGTTGTGGCTGCTAGTCCAGCCCTTTGCTGCTGCTGCTGCTGCTGCGGCTGCACTGTACTACTGCTT
This sequence comes from Symbiodinium sp. CCMP2592, assembly GCA_905221615.1. Lineage (NCBI taxonomy): Eukaryota > Dinophyceae > Suessiales > Symbiodiniaceae > Symbiodinium > Symbiodinium sp. CCMP2592. The sequence goes on from CAJNDT010004735.1 coordinate 440,426, forward strand.
ATGCAGTGTTGTTGTTGTTGCTGCTGCGGGCTGTTGCTGTTTTTGGTTCTTAGTGCCGCTGCCAGTATGGTTTTTTCAGCTGCTGCTGCTGCTGTCGCGGTGACTGTCGCTGTCGCTGGTGCCACTGCTGCTCTTACCATGTCCGTCCTTGTCGGCGCTTGCTCTCGTCGCAATCGTGGCGGTGGCAGAGGGTGGCTGGAGAAGGAGGAGCAGTGAAAGTGGGGGTTGCCGTTGTCCTCGTGGTCGCAGTTGATCGTGCTGCGCATGATGGAATGCAGGCAGGCTTCAATGTTAGAGTTGTTTCAGGAAGGCTACAAATCTCCTACGGATATCGGGACACATCGGCAATCTTTGCAGATGTTTGCAAGTAAAGGGAGCACGCAATTTCCAGTGATACAGATAGGGCACAATGAGTTCATCTTCTTGAGTTGCTTGATGTTTTCCAAGTTTTATTTTGTTGTGATGAAGCTGTGCATGGATGAACTATTCCTAGAATGGCCTTCCACACACTGTTCAACAAACTCGAAGTAATTGACTTCGACATATTCCCGTCTTGTCGGTTGCGGATGACTGGTTCTGTCTCTTGGATCCCAGTTCGATGCACTTGTGTTTTAGCTCAATTCGCGCAGCACTTGTGGGAAATTTACATCAGAATTTGATGCAGTCAGGCTGCGTTGTTCCTGTTACGATGCATCCTGCCACGTATGACGGTGTGTGTGTGTGTGTGTGTGTGGACCTCTGTTACCAAGAGGAACCGTTTTTGAAACACGTTGGACAGTAGTGCTGAATTGCTGAAAATAGCAGGGGGGTACGGCTCTCTGATGCTACCGTACCCAACGAAGCTATGCATCAGAGAGGGAAGCCAAGCCTGATCAGCTTGGTGTACCTGCAAGTGTGTCTGCAAGTGTCTCTGCAAGTGATATGGCTTGGGGCTAAGCCTAGAACCCCAATGGAAATCGAATGTGCAGGTTTGGAGGAGTTTGCCTTGTACAGTGAATAAGTCAGAGATCAAGCGAAGATGAGCCTTGAGGCCAGATAGGTACCGGACCCCCTGGAAGCTTCATGCTTTCGAGATACATCAAGCTGTGCTTGATAACCAGATTGATTAGTGGCTGCGCGATGGATGTCTAAGTGTGTCCCAGGTAGTTACAAGCTGGTCTTGTATTCGTTTACCGCGCTACCTGCGGCGGGGTTAGCCCGTGCGAGTACCTGCCAGGGTGGATCTGATAAAGGCAGGGATACATTGTTTTGGGCCCGTCGTGGTCCTCACAGATTCGACTGAATTTGCTGCTCCGATGGTGCAGACATCTGATTACCTCAGTCGTGATGTTTTCTCCGCTCCTGACTTAATGTCAGGTTTGATGCCAGGTTTCATTGCAGGTCCTGAATTTTTGCAGATCCGATGGAACCAACGGCTTTTCTATCCGCAGACCACGATTTCAGCTCCGAGACACAAGCCTTTAGCAATCTCTTGCGATCATGTCGTGGACCCGTGAACCAGATTGGGCCAAGTCGTCCTGGGCTAGTTCGTCTTGGGAGAAGAAAGGATCGTCGGGTTGGAACAACCGTGACTGGCAAAAATCTCCTCCACAGTCTGTTCCCAGCACCAATGTTGCCATCCCATCGTCTTTTACCAGTGACTGGGAGTGCTACGACAAGAATGCTATTTCTGGCAAGAAGTTCTTTCGTAACATCCAATCCACGCCCTGGTCTACGAAAGCTGGACTGGCTGGAAAAGATGTCGCCGATCTTCGTGTTTCAGACCTGACGAGAAAAGGTCTTGATGACTTCAGTCTCCGCTGTTTGTCCAATGGAGAATTTCAAAGCTTAGTGTTCGTGAGGTCGATTTCAGAAGCAGTGTTTGTGACTAACCTGCTTCGTCACATCCGGCAAGACCGTATCGATCTTGATGCCGTGGCTGCAAATATGCACGGCCCAGCTCCGCCTGATAAGCACAGGGAGTCTGCGAGATTTATGCAACCATTGCTCGGAGAAATTGTTTCAACAATCAAAGCCAATTCGCCCCCTTCGGCGGATTCAAACCAGCCATCGCCTGAGAGTGAACAGCTCGCTCGTGCGAAGCGAAAGTTGAAGGAAGCTGGGATTGCTCTTACTCCAGAGAAGAAGCAGGCCAAAACTGGCCCAAAGCCCACCGCTTCACCATCACCGTCAGCTGAGCAGATTTTGAATGCGGAACTCCAGAATCCGCCGAACTCTGTTCCGAGTTCCAGCTCTCCTGATGTTGTTGAGAAATGGCTCAAGAAGCATCAGAGCCAGTTTCGTGGTCAAGCTGCAGCTTTTAAGAAACATGTGGCTGATGTTTGCTCTGTGCTGAAAGATTCAGCTACTGATCGACAAAGCCTGGCAGATCTCGCTATCAAGTACGGCTTGAAGAAAAGCCATGCCAGCAAGATGTCATTCACCAATTTGTCTTCGTTCATTGGTGCATGTCAGTTTGAATCAGCTTGACTAGCTACCCAAGCAAAAACGGTGCAACACCAGCCGATTCAGGTCCGTAAGAGGCTTGCTTCAGCAGTGTGCACGCTTGGTACAGCAGCAGCCTTCATGTTGGAGTTTGGCGATGGAATACCCAAGGCTCCGCTGATTTGGGTGCATACATTGATGTCGTTGGTGTTGTTGTTTTACCTCAATGCACCCAGCCAAAATGATTCGCACAGATTCAAGATTGTTCGGAGATTGCAGCAGTTCGGAGTGGATCCAGATACTCTGCACTATTCTCTGTTTGAGAAGCCGAACACTGTATATTGCATTTTTCAAGTTGATTTCGACATGGGTCGATTTCGTTCGGGCTACCGTCAGCCCTCATCACTTCTGTATGTGGGAAGCACTGCTGTCGGTGCAGCCAAGCGGCATTTGAACCGCATGGCAGTCTACAGAAGACTTCAAAGAACCGAATTTGTGGATGCAGAATTGTCCCTGAGATATTGGGCATCCCAACACAACCTTTTCCAGTTTGTGCTTGTTCCGCTGGAATTTTGTGACAGTTACCAGCGAGCTTGGACTGTTGAGCACGAACTCATTGCTCAATGGCAGGCACCTTTGAATTATCCCAGAGCAATGTCTCTCATTAAGAAGACCGCTCTTGGTTTCCGGATTTCGTCCAAACGCAGAGGGTCATTGTATTGCACCTTTGGACTCCGACTCTGGCGCAAACTGCGAAAGCGCATGTTTGGTCGCAGTTCGAAATTCTTCATTCATGATTCTCGGGAGTTAGCCTGGGGGCTGCTGTTCAAGTTGGCATCGAGAACCCGAGCATCCTTTGAAACAGCGAAGCTGCTCCGATCCAATAAGACGGCTGACGAGGAAGTGTATGCCCTCATCAAGCTCAGTCGCAATATCGAAAACCCTCATCGCAACAGGGTGCAAGGAATACTCAAAGGTGTAGTCAAGTTTCGCAAGAAAATGCACTGGCCACGGACTTCCCGACCTTTGGGAGTCCTGCCAACTGCGTCTCCCTCGTTTTCCAAGGAGTGCGAGAAGTGGTTAAAAGACCTCATCCTCCGGTACAAGTATCTTTTTCTTTTTCCATCTTTTCATGTTCCAAAGAACAGCCCACGTGAAGTTCCGCACCAGAGTATCAAGAAATTTCTCCACAACTTCCGATCTTGGGAAGAGACGATGTGGGAGCACGACTTTGATTTGGAGTCGGTGCACTGTCCGTGTGAGCAGTTTGCAGGAAAACTTCCTGCTCATTGCTTCGTGTCTGGCCACGTAGCCACAGGTTTGGAGAACCTGACCAAGCTACTACCAGGCTGTTCGAGCATCTTATCGGCCAGTGCCGCGAGCACCTTTTTCCCAGGCCGCAATCACTGGATGGCCAAGTCCAGAGCTCTGTTTGATCAGTGGCTCAAAAGACACAAGCTACCAGCGATGCTGCACCCAATTTTTCAATCCTTTTGCGATCACCAGTGGCAGCAACACGTTGCAGCCCTGGAACAATCAGACAGACTACACTGGGCTTTGGTACAGAAGGTGAAGTCTGCCTTGCACTCGGATTTTGTTCTGTACAACGAAGATCATCATCCGAATCATGTCGTGTGCTATTGTCCTCGCTTCTTCCTTCGAGGAGTTAGCACCACATGGAACGATCCTTCTGTGTTTCGTACTCTTGATGGTACCCCTGAAGAATGGAGACAGCGCATTTTGAAGCGCGTTCCTCGAGATCTGTCCAGAAGATACGCCTGGGCCTTCAAAGAAACAGCTCCGCTGCCCCAGGGCACTGTGTTCCTGAAACGGAAAAAACAGTTTGCCAAGGGACGGACTATCATTTCGTATTCCAATTCGTTGTGCAGCAAGCTGTTGGAGCTGACTTCCATTGCGTTAACCTTAATGGTCAAGACGCTGTTTGCTGACAGCCCAGGCATGCAGAGCATGCCACAGCTCTGGAAGTCTCTTCATGCTTATTGGGCGAAGCCCAGTCACGAGGAAGACGTCGAATGGAACGACGATCTCGTGGGATTTTTCAATGCAGTTCCCCGAAAAGACATCATGCACGCAGTGCATTTGATTGTCCAGGAATACTGCCAAACTTCTGGCTGTTCGATCCTTTCGATCGATATGTTGTCAAAAACGGGACACCCGGGCAAACCTCGGGGGAGAACAAAATCAAACTTGAAGAGGTGTTGGGTTTCTGATGTTCCGCTGATTGTGGATCTATCCTTCGCCACGGGCGTTTTTACAGCTGCTGGAAAGTGCAGGCAGCAAGTGGAGGGGACGTGTATAGGCAATCAAATATCGCCGATCCTCTCCGGACTTCCTGTACTCCTGGCCGAGCGGCAGTTTTTGCAATCTTTGCCGACAGCCATCCAATCGTCTTTCTTGTTTCTCCGTTACGTCGATAACAGACTGATTCTGGGACCTCAGAAAATTTTACTGTCGTCCCAACTCCGGAGATTCTGCGATCCCAACTTTTATGATGGGATTCAGTTGGAAACTGTGTCAGACCATCAATGGTTGGGTTTTACCATTTGTGCCAAGACTCGCTCAGCAACTTTTAATCTCCCGGAGCAACCATGGCAGATCCGCTCGCCCAACAGCGCTGGATCGTGGCAGCTGGCAGCCTCGGGATACTTTTCTCGAGCATCTTTAATTCGCCAGTATTCCTGGCCCCCCGAGTCAAGACCGGGACAACTTCGCAGACTCAAGCAACTGTATGTACAGGCAGGTTTTCCTGTGAATGCGTTGCAATGAAGTCAACAAACAAGTCATTCGATTGAGAGTTTCTCTGCCTCTTTGCAATGTTTTTGTTCCTAATTGTGCACGTGAGCTACTGATTCAGTACCATAGCTGCATTGGTTTTCAGCTGGGTATCGGCCTGTTGAAGGAATATTTCAACCCCGAGCCATGGCCCAGCAATACCATTTTCACTTCTACGGAGGACCCCCTGGAGTGCAGACTTCAAGCGGACCACAACCTCCGGTTACAATTCTTTCGACTCCTCAGGAAGCTAGCAGAGCTCGGTCGGTTTCGGTACACCCACCACCTCGAGCTCCGCTTCCAATTCAACTCACACCGGGTGAGCCGGCCAGGTCTACTCACCCCAGCCGTGAGCGTCATGATCGCAGTCGCTCGAGACGACGACGGCGTCGACACCATCGGCATGAACGTCAACCTGAGGGACCTCCCGCGGCCCCAGTTCGACCAGTTCTGCCTCCACTCGACCACCAACAAGGTCGGTCAGTGCAGTTCCTCCGATGCGCCCACCTTTTCGTTCTGCCAGCTTAGAAAACATGCCACCCCGGCCTAGACCGAGATCTATTGAGCCGGCTTCTGTCCGTTCCCGGCCTCATGAAAACAAAGGGCCCAGCAACAGTCCACAGCGACCGCCGGGGCAATGGGTACCTAGTGTTCCTGCTGGGACTCTGAGCCAAAGGCCAGTAACGCCCAGAGTTCGAGCTCCTGCTTCACATTCTCAAGCAGCTACTGATACATTACATCGGGCTGCTCAAGCTTTTGGAGCTCCCGGCAATGCACAAAGCAAACCGGAGACAGGCCCGATTTTGAATAACAAGGAGCCTGTGGCGGCAGCTCCCTCACCGGAGTTTCACAAGAACACGTCGCCCAAGACACCTCCCAAGAATTCGGCTCCAAAGAGCCCAGTACCTCCTGCTCAATCCGGTTTGATTTCTGTTGATGAGGAACAGCTATTTCATGCTGCTCATCGCAGCAGTTATGAACAACTGCGAGAGCAAATCACAGCTCGAGCCAAAGGCCGCAATGCTGTCGATTTCTATGAGGAGGGAATGAGTTCTCTCTTGGCGTATATGTTCTTCGTTTTGCATTATCATGAGAACTTTCTCACAACCGAGGGCTTGCATACGTGGCCTATTATCCCACATTCTCATATGCGAAGATTCACTGATCGCATCACTTTTACTCGGCAACGTTCATTGCCAGTCTCAAAAATCCTCAAAGAGGATGTTGAGGATGTGCTGAAATTTTTGTTGACCCGATTTGGCCAGGCAGACCGACCTTTTCTGCCTGTGATTCCTATTGGCCAACGGGAGATTGTCACTCTTGCCCGGTCCATTTTGGCCAGCAAGATACCATATAAGGCAATTTTTCAGCATGATGCCAAGGCGTATGCCATGCCCCAAGAAGCATTGCATGTTTGGGAGTTTCCAGTGGCACATATGCCAGGACCTGAAGAGCAGACCAACTGCTATTATCTTTGGGGACACGGGACTACGGCCGAAGGCCTGGTCGGCATCCTCACGTTGGGCAGGGTCATTCGCTCTAGCGCCGAAGCTGTACATGTGGCGCCGCACGATCATGTGTGCTCCTTTTATGGCAAAGCCACACAAAACGTGTACTATGAAGAGAGCAAGTTAGACTTCGTGTCAAAACTGCACCACTCCACGAAAAATTCCGCAGGAGTGGTCGTGGGAGGATATCTTGGATCTGCGCATCACAAATCCAAGTCCTCCAGCACTGTACATGAAGGACATTTGTGCAAGTTCCACCCGCTTGTACACTCCCCTTCAGGAGATAAGCGCTGGGCGGTGCGTGAAGCCGCAGGACGCATTGACAAAATTTGGATTTTGTCAAGCACCCATTCCGTTACGTTGCCGATGTCCACCCCCAACAATCCCCGGCCGATTACTTTTGAAACGGGGGAAGGACAGGATTGGGGAGTCAGCTGGCCTGGCTTGGAGTACTCTGTACGAAGCACCGAAGCTTTACCGGTCTCCGATGTACAGAGAGAGGCTTAAGATACATGGAGTCTTTCATGCATGAAAAAAGACTGTTGCAATACAGAATGTATATGCAGAAGAGTCTTGCATGCAATGTGTCCGCTTAGGTTTTTTAAATTGCTTTGTTCAGTTCCAGCGTTCGGCTTTCAGCGGTACACGCCATGTCGGATCGATCCCGATCGCGTTCTCCGACTGTTTCGTGGCGATTTTATTGGGTGAAAAATCAAGGACCCAATGGCAATGAAACGTGGTGGAAATCTTGGTTTCCCGCCACCTCTCGCTGGATTTCGGATCGTTTGGCTGCTGACAATCAGTGGCACCAAGCTTCTCAGACCACTTCTTCGGTGGACTTGAACCTCCCTACTGAGAGCGCTAATTCTTTGTCGCCCCGAAAACGCAAGCGAGATGCATCACCGTGAGAGCTTTTGTCATGCTGGAACAGCAGACGACTTGTCTGCTTAATTCGTTTTCCCAATTGACATTTTTGGGACTTTCATCATTACTGGATTAGAGCGCCTGCACCACTAAAGTGGAACCGTCTTTGCGCATTGCAAAACAGCGCGTAGGAGCGTTACGCTCAGTTTTATGTCTCTTTCGCCCTTTCTCTCTCCCCTCTCTCTCTCTGTCTCTCGTGGAGCCGAAGGCGTTTTTTCCTTTTTTACTCATGTGGTGCCGCCAGCCGTTTCCGTCTTGATTTCTCGACACACCGGCATGGCTTCCCGTCAAGACAACGGGGTACCATATGATGAACTTCCTGATGATGCTAGCTCCTGGTCTTCGGCTTTCGATCCTCCCAAAGACTCGGCACCCACAGAGGTGGCGTCTTGGGTTAAGAAGTCCTCCAACAAGTGCAAGAAGACCAAGAAGTCCAAAAGGCTGAAAAAGGACCGGTCACCAAATAAGTCTCAGAAGTCCATGAAGTCTAAGAAGGACAAACGTGAGCGTTCGCCTGTTCCCTCTGAAGCGAGTGATATCACGCTTGGGGATCCGATGCAGTTTCACCGAAATCCTGCAGCACAGTCAAAGGCTTGTGCAAAAATGCTGGTCAGAGCTAACCTCCGTTGTGCTTGCCATTTTTGGTATGTTGCACAGTGTCCCAACCGAAACGTTTGATTCTTATTTTGATTTGGACACCGGACGTGTACAGGATTACATGTCACTCGCTGGGAAAACTACCAGAGATTCTTGGCATGACCTTGTGACCTGACTCACATTTTTCTGTCCTGCATACAGTGAGAGCACTCGCCTGTACAGTTTTCCTGCTCCCACGCAACAGCGACCCAGTGTACGTGTAGCTTTATCTGCCATGAAACGAGATGCAGCACAAGCGTCGCTTCCACCTGATGGCGGTAAAGATGATGATCCACTTATTCTCCCTCGGACACCGAAACATCTGCCTCCGCTGCGGATGACCCGAGGATTCTGGATTGAAAATCTGCCTTCTGGTGGCCGCCATCATGGTGCCACGGTTGCATGTTTCGACATTCCGGCCGAAGGCATTATCGACGACCTTAAAGAGGCGATCAGTTTGGAGTGGAATCGCATCCCCAAGCGTACGTTTAAACTTACGCAAAGCGGGGCCCATTTACCATACTATGTCAAACTCAGTACTGTCAACAATACAGTACCATTGACCTTTCACTGGGCTGAGCCATATTCGGACGAAAACCGTCCTCGTTTGGAGTCCAGACCCTAGGTCGCTTCGCCTTAGTGGCTTACTGTGTGTGTGGACCTCTGTTACCAAGAGGAACCGTTTTTGAAACACGTTGGACAGTAGTGCTGAATTGCTGAAAATAGCAGCGGGGTACGGCTCTCTGATGCTACCGTACCCAACGAAGCTATGCATCAGAGAGGGAAGCCAAGCCTGATCAGCTTGGTGTACCTGCAAGTGTGTCTGCAAGTGTCTCTGCAAGTGATATGGCTTGGGGCTAAGCCTAGAACCCCAATGGAAATCGAATGTGCAGGTTTGGAGGAGTTTGCCTTGTACAGTGAATAAATCAGAGATCAAGCGAAGATGAGCCTTGAGGCCAGATAGGTACCGGACCCCCTGGAAGCTTCATGCTTTCGAGATACATCAAGCTGTGCTTGATAACCAGATTGATTAGTGGCTGCGCGATGGATGTCTAAGTGTGTGTGGTTTTGCTGGGCAGTGCCATCGAACAGCAAGTGAGCTTCGTAGTTCAGACATGGCTGGCGATGGGAGCTGATGCTGTCTTGTCTGAGAATCCGATGCTTGAATCCGATTCACCTTTGCGTAAGCAGAGCTCGGAGCGATTCGTAGTGAGATCTCAAGCAGAAAGCAGAACGCTGCTGAGACCAGCCTCCAGCAGCCCCAGCCGAGGCAGCCGACGCTTCCTCTGAGCCCAAGCCCCAGCTGGCGGCTGGTCTTGTGGCGCTCCAGCGAGGCTGGGAAGTGGAAAGTCTGCGTTCCCGCCTTCCTCTTTGCTCGCACGGCTACCCAAGCAACTTGTGTGATCTGTCCTGTCGTGACTTTTCGGCATTCTCCTCCCTGTAGAGACGTTTATGAGTGACGGCAGTGAGGCCGTGAGCATGCCTGTGCCAGATGGCGGGCAAGGACTAGATGTTGGGAGCGGAGCGTAAATTCCTGAGCGACTGAGTTACGGCTTCTTTTCGGTGCAGAGTCCTGCGGGTACTAAGAAGCGTCTATAGGACCGAACTGCTCAGCATGAAGTGCGAGTAAGCCGAAGACATACAGCGAAGCCCTTGTTGTCGTGGAACCCCATCCTCCATATCGGGTACACGATTCTCCTCACAGGCTTTTCAGCTCTTGTTTCGGCGACGGGATTGACAATTCCACACAGCATTCCATTGAAATTCCTTGTGCTGGACGTGATCTCATCTCGACTCTGGTAGTACCTGTTTCTTGTCACTCCGTGGTAAATCTGATGGATGAGCGGCACTTCCTTGCGATTTTTGTAGCGGTTGTCGCTCGCTGTTCACGCAGTGGGCTCTCTGTGACCGAGGGTTGTTGGCTCTTGCAGCTTTGCTTTGGGAGCCCAAAGCCGGCGCGAGGTCCGAAGCTTTAGACTGCTTCCCTCGCTCGACTCCTCCTGGTCGTCATTGGGAACGAAAAGAGACCAGAACTCCGTGACAGCAGCTCAACACAGTTTCTGCTTTATATAGAGTGAAGCGCCTTGGCCACGTGCAGGGTGAGGCAGCCGATTCCAGACGTTGCTCAAGCTTTGCAAGGCGAGACCATTGTTGTGTGCAAATGCTACAGTTCTCGGGGCTTCGCTTCTCTTGGGGAACCGCTTTTCTTGTACGGAATGGGTTTCAGACATTGTGCAACAGCTGTTGAGCACGATTGCTCTAGAGAATTGGAACCCGGCAGTTTTGTTCGCGACTAGACCCTCGAGGTTCGGGTAATGTGCTGTTGGGCTGGCCAGGCACGGCACCTGCCCGCGTGGAAAGGCACTGAGCTCGGAACTCACACGAGTGGACGGGCAACCGAGTTGGCCTTCCCAGCCAGGATGGCCACATCAGAGAAGGAGCTACAGGCGAAAGGTCCTTTCGGTGTTACCTGAGTTACCTGTGCCAGAGAGGGTCAGGTAGTGTATCTGCTCTAGGTAGCCGACAACTAAACTTCGGAATATGAAGTACAGCCTCGATTTCGGTTGCAAGCGGAAGCACGGTTTGTCAACCACCTGCCTGAAGAAGCGGGCCCTGAGCGAAGAGCTCTTCCCGAGCGGACAGAAAGGAGCAGAGTTCCTGAGCTGAAAGCCTCAGGCATGTCGGTGGGATCACGAGATTCCGCAGCAGACCATTGGCATCGTCATCAAGGCGCCGATGCAGCTCTGCTGCTGCCGTCATGTGCCGTCGCTGAGCTGATCTTGTGTGCTTGTGCTGTAGCAGCAGTAGCCTGTTGAGGTGACCGCTGCACGATACGCCAAGTGAGAGAGGCTTCTTAAAGGGCACATTTTCGGTGCCCGGGCACATGGCACGCGGCTCTGTTGTGTTGAAGACGATTGATTGCATCTACACGTAAGCTGCTTACAACTCGTCGGATTATGCATTGCTTGAATCGCCAGACGAACTTGTGTCGAGTGTGGAGACTGGAATTGATTCCTTGCAACTGCAGCGTCAGGAACGGAGGAAACTCGAATGCTCCGTTCCCGCAGTTTCGCGTTTACTCGTTCAGGCATCAGCAGGCATGCTTCATGAAGCTCGTTGACTTGGACTTTCTTTCCCGTCATGGTCCGCCTGCGGTGCCTGACCTTGTGCATTTGAGACTGCAGAGGGGTCCGATTAAGTCCTGCGAGACACTGTACGGTTTTCGCACTTTGAGTGAAACTTCGGACAACACCTCGATGGACCCTGACGCTAGGTGACAGTGCAGTTGCCTTGTAGATATCCTGGCGTGCTGCAAACGCTCTCTGGTGCTCTTCCGCCCCATTTCGGCAAAGCAAGGGATTTGTGCAGCCTCTGCAAGGGATTGTGATGCCGCAAGAGTACCAGAGAAGTAGGCCAAGGCGATTGACCGCAAGGAAGCGGTCAGGTAAGGCGCCCCTCGGTACGTCGTGGAGGCTGTTGTTTCGAGAACATGGACGGGTTTAGATTGAGATTTTGAAAGCAGGATTAACTGTGTCGCTTAGTCGTCCACAAGTTCCGCTTTGGTCTATCAGTCGCTTAGTCGCCCCACCATCGCGAATACCTCCGAGGGACCGCGGCGAGAGGCCTCGCAAATATCATGCAGCGCATGCAAGCTTCAAGGTCTTGGCCATCTGTGAAGTGGAGATGCATGGGGGGTCACGGATGGTCGCCAGCATCCACACCAACACCCACCCGCTGGCGCCCACGAGCCCTAAGAGGCTCCCCGGCTCTTGCTTTGCTATGGCAAGCCTGTCGACACGAGGGCGTACACTATACTGGTCGCCCTTCGTCGACGTGTTTTTTGATCTCTTCAAGAAGAAGTCTCCCGTGAGAACCTTGCCTCCGCTGAGCCAACCCATTAAAGACTGAGGTGACAAGGTCCACATGGGAATTCTTCCCAAAGCCGCCAGTTGCCACAGAAGCCGAACACTTCCCCGGAGGAAACTACGATTAGTGGAGAGGAATCCAAAGCTGCCACGCTTCCTGGAAAAGAGCACACAGAAAAAGTTCAGTTCAGCCTTTGCTTGATTCCTCATAACTCTACGACAATGCTCTGCGAGTTCTGTCCGACGTCAGTTTCACCGCGCGTCCAAAACAGAGCGGATCGGGCCGTGCTTGCTGGTCAATGCACGAAACCCCTTGGGGGTAAAGCAACGTTGCAATGCTGAGGATGCACCAGTGCCTCATGTACAGCGTCCTTACCTCCATGAACTTCTTCAAGTACTACATACACGGCAAGGCGTGTTACGAAGTGTACCTCAAAGGATAGCGGGCGGCAAAGGTTGGGGAATGCTGCCGGGTCGTGAGGCTCTTTGCGGGGAGACGGACTTTGGCCTTGATTGTAACACTTTTGCAACGTTGGTCGCTGAAGCACATAGTCCTGCCTCACGGACTGTGCTGTGCAGGTGTTCTCCCGGTGGCAGCAGCACACGCGGTTCACGTTGTGACCCACGAGAGGGATGTGGATTCTTGGAGCTTTGTGGTTTGCTTCGCTCCGATGCCATAGATGTTCCAGTCTTGAGCCCCAGTTGCAAGCCTTCTGGGCTCGGAGGTACTGCCATGCAAGGAAGAATTTGGTCAGGCCGCCCGACAAGCGAGAGTTGCAAGTACGGAGAGGTTACTCATCAGCACATGGACCACCTCACTGAGGTGTGTGCTCAGTGCTCTTCCAGTGATTGACGATGTTGTCGGAAGGGACGTCGAATTCCATAGTCAGTGTGTTGTCCTAGAGCTTTAACTGCTTTCTGGCCAGGCGGCTGTTTTTGGCGAAGCCGCTCTTTGTGGGGCCCCTCATCAAGATTTGCATCCCGGCTGTACATCTTCATGCCTGAAGGTGGTTTTGTTAAACTGCAAAGTTGTTTGCACATTCGGGACGGGACATCTTGTGATTGCGAGCTGCGTGCAATTTGACCTGTGCCCGCCACAGCCGCGGATGTGTCAGAACTAGCATACGGCATAGGTTTGTGACTACCACACATAGCAAACTAAGGGTATGCGCCGGGAATTATTTTTATGATTATCTTATGGTTTTCTTATGATTTAGGGGGTTTTCCCGTTTACGATTTTGATACGGTTCTGGTTACGATTTCACGGCTCGGAAGGCAGCTCGGCTGCAAGTCTTAACACCATATCGAAAACCTAGCAAACACATCAAAACCAGTCCTGGGGGAGGCTGGAGACGTATCGAAATCGTATTGAAATCGTATCAAAATCGTATCAAAATCGTAACGAAATCGTATCAAAATCGTATCAAAATCGTATCCAAACCGTATCCAAACCGTATCCAAATCGTAAACCATGTCAAAATCGTATCATAATCGTAACCGGAAGGATGATTGAAATCATATCAAAACCGTAACATTAGTGTAAAAATAATTATTCAATGAAATGCCCGTTTGCTAACACTCTGGGAGTCACAAGCATAGGTGACATCAGCAACATGTCAAAGCTCTTGCGTCGCTGTCCCCGCCTCGTCAGACAAAGGCTCGCTGATGCGCGAGGCCAATCTTGCTTTCCCCTTCCTAGAGAGACCGCCTTCATTGACCTGTACGTTCGTGGGGGCGGCTGCGGGAAGGTCAGACGCCGAGTGGGGGCCTCTGTTTGCTTCGCAGGTGGAGTCCGTGAAGGTCGTCAACATAGGCCGGTGACCCAGACGGAAATAGAGATCGTTGCCGTTTCGGAATGGTAGCAGCAGTACGGGTCAACGACGAGTGCGACATGTTTGTGCCGTCTCTCATGTTACAGTGCATTGCATTCTGAACATCGTCGGTTTCTCTCTTGCACTTGGCCTGTCAGACCCTCTATCAATCTGCCCTGTCTCTCTCGCCACTCTCCGTCTGTATCGATGGTTGATGCACAATGTATGCCTGCCATTCACATTTCTGCTGTTGGGCAGAGGTGAAGTCCAGGTGCCTGTATGTCAATGTATACCCGTATGAGTGCATGGTGGTACAATCACACATACGTACGTTCGTTTTTACAGGCATACACACGTTTGCACACACTCACACGCACGTTCATTTATGCTCTGTGGGGTCTCTGTCTGTCGTCCTTTTACTTGGGCACGGGAAGTAATGATGCAGAAAAGCGCCCGAATTCCAAGACCTTTCGCTTAGGCAGCAACGTGTACAACTTGGCGGATTTTGATCGCGAGCAGGTGCGAAGCATTGCCTTGCTTGTTGCTCCAACAAACTTGAGGAGCCGAGTAGCCCCCCAGCCCAACCCACAGCCGCTGGGGAAGTCTCCAGGCTACGGTTCGGTCAGCGAGCTGCGCGCAGAAGGCCCCAGCGCCTGGCGCCTGGGCCCCCCCCCCCCCCGCACCCTGGCTCTGAGCTCGAGCTGTCGGATCTGTGGGATTTTTTTGTATTCGGTCCTTCGAGGGTTCCCTGGGCAGGAACTCGAGATGCTCCACGATCAGACGGTGGCTGCCATGGACAAGTTGGTACAGGTTGTAGGTCGGGGCCTGAGCCTCACCGTGGCCGTGGGTGGGAAAGGTTCAAGGACAAACTACTCGGGGGCAGAACCCGGGCCTGCACGTGTCACTTTGTGGCCGACGATTGCTGGACAAATCCCTTTGGACCTGACAGCAGCGACCCCACGATCGGATCGGATGCTGCAAATGCCAGGATGATGCCAGGCTACCGGGCTACCATTTGCCAGCTTGAGGTGTTTTGATGTCTTGAAGGCCACCGACGATGCGCAATGCAGTGTGCAGACTTTTTGAGATGACATCCGAAGTCTCTGGTTGAGTGGCATGGGTAGTCCAGGATGCAAGGTGCATCAGAGTCCCTGCGTGCTTCTTGGGCCCCCACCCGGGGGGAGAGTTGTCCAAGTTCTGGAGCAGCGCAAAACGCTTGCAGCACAGTCCCGGCATCGAAGCTGATCTACTGTTTCTCCACTGTCCTTCGGGTATCGGAATACCTGCTCCTCAAGCTGATGCTTTGCCACCCATTGGACAACCTAGCCGCTCATAGACCGCTGCGTATAGGTGGGGAAGGGACAAGCCGCCAGCCAAAGCCAATAAATCCAAAGCTGACTATGAAGATGGTGGGACGCTATGCTAGTGATAGCCGTTTTTACTAGCTACACTTTGAGCGACATTGTGCTGTGGTTTACAGCTTGCGTACCAAGTTCAACATCATCTCTTGGTAGGTGTGCCCAGGAGACAAATGCTTAGCAGGGTTTGGAGGCAGCATGTGCTCTACTTTGCAAGGTTTTTTGTGTCAAGGACGTTTCCAGGAGCAGACTCAACAACCGGGCTGCATGAGATAAGTTGTTTGTACCAGTTCACAGCAGCGGCTTTGGCCCCTGCACGTGGCCTGCAAGAACCAGTGAGAAAGAGAGACAGAGAAAGAGAGAGATTGCGCTCGCGGGGGGGTTGCCTCCTTGCAAGAACAGCAATCCGATGGCTCAAACAGATCATCGTCGGCGGGGGAGTACAGAACCCTCAACGCGGAGAGAAGTCTGGCGGGCGGTATTCTGGGTTGGCTGAACGCTTCGTACTTGCTGGGACACTTCTGCTTTGGCAATAGAACGCCCCTACCACGAGTCGGCTTAGCTTATGCTCTCGCCTAGTGGGTGGCAATGTGCAGCAGCTTGACTTTGTGTTGCTGGCTATCGAGTTTGCCTTCCAACCCATACAGAATCTTACCGGCTTTCACGTCGCATGTCGTGTGGAATCGTGTGGGCACCGCCGACGTGCGACGTCTCTGAAAAGAAAAGCTGCAAACTGTTAATGTAAGCCACGAATCTTCTTCTACCAGCCCGCATCTGCAGGAAGATGTGAATAAAGTCCGTCGTTAAGCAATGTGCAATTTCCGGTGCTATCGTATCCAAGGTCCCTTCCCCCACAGCGGAGCGTAAATTCCTTGGGAGTCGTTTAAGCGTTTTTTAGCACCCTTCGACCTTGCGAGGCCAGGCGACGGAGCCGCAGAGCCACGAGCCGCCGCAGGGGACCCTGAGGCTGCCTGGCTGCCTCCTGCCCGCCCCTTTTCGCTGCTTCGTCTAGCACCTTCAAAGGCTGCTCTTTATAAGGAACCTTTAGGTTGTACTGGTACTAGTAACTAGTATCATGCTGTCGTGTCTATAAGATGCCATATGATGGAGCCAAAGGTCAAGCTGCAACCTTTGCGATGCTGGCACTGGGTCGTTCTCAAGTGTTCCCTTTCCTGCCAACTACTCTGCTTGCCAATGGCGCTGAGCTGCATAGACGCAGAAACCCAGAATCTGCGACAGTGGCCAGTTGAGAACCTTGTAATTGGTGATGCTTATGAATGAGTGTGATTCCCACAGTCCTTACTCGCTGCCATCTAGCGGAACCAGGGCCAAAGGACGTGCGTGCTTGGAAATAACCAGCGGGCAAGAAGACATTGCCATGGCTCAACACTTAATTTGGCTCCTGCTTTCTTCAACCCACTGATGTGGACGGGGCTTAGCCGCTATCTTGTCCAACCTGGGGTTTTGGTACACTGTATGAGGGCGAAGCTTGAAATTCGAACCCTACTATGCACGAAGGATTTGAACTCAAGCCTGCGTCAGTCTGAGTTCTCCTGTCGCAACCTCTCTCTCCCAGTGTGCAGGGCTAGGGAAAGATCAGGAGTCTTTTGCTCAATCGTTGCTACTCTGGAACCTGGTGCTGATTGCATCTTGTGTTCGATTCTTTATGCGCTCCTATGCTGTGTGGCCTGCTGGAGGTCGTCTTTGTGGAACGTCTGCTTTCCTAGCTGTCAGGCCGCGGATGAAGTCCATGGTGCAGGCTCTCGTTTGCTGTGCGCACCGTCTGGCAGTGCACTACTACAGCAGCAGCAGCGGCAGAGGCAGCAGTGGCAGCGGCGGAAGAAGATCTCGCAGCAGAAGTAGTTGTAGCAGTAGTACCAGTAGTTCAGTGGTAGTAGCAGTAGCAGCAGTAGCAGCAGTAGCAGCAGTAGTGGCAGGAGGTGGTTGTGGTGGTGGTAGTCGTCGCAGTGGTGGTAGACTTATGAGTGTACATTACCACTAACACTGCCACGATCACCACCACTACCGATACCGCTCCCGATACCAGTACCACAATAACAACAACCATGTGTGCATGCACGGCAATGGCAGTGCCTGAGTCTCTGTTGCTCAAAGTACATTTGAGATTCCGTCCTAAAGTTTCTGCCTAAGGATCGTTTAGACAGCAACGGCAGCGGCAGTGCTTGACTCTGACCAGGAGAAGAAGGAGGCCTCGGACAGTGCACGGCGGCACCGCCTTGCCGTCTATGCCGCGTGGCTGCAAGGAATAAGAGCATGGTGCTTGGCCGCCCCTGCCCCGTGGCCCGCTTGTGGATTGTGCAAGGCTCCTGGATAGTCTGTAGGCCATGCCATCATAGCATTCAGGCGGTTTCGTTAGACGGTCTCGGGCTATGTAGCTGTGCTGCACCGTCGTGGGGCACTATCTTCTGCCTGAGCGTATAACTACTGTAGTTCGTGTCGTTCCACCCCAAACTTTCTGTGCCCTGAGGAGCTTCATGCCTTTGTATCTGCATGTGGCGATGCACGGTCAAGTAAGTGACTTTAGATTCATTACTTCTCGGCTTCGAGAATGAAAGGACAACCAGATGCTCGGAGACTGCGTGCGGCTTGTGGACTACATGTTTCAGGCCAGTTGTTCATGTGATTCATGCAAAGCGGATGCTTCCGGAGGTCGCAGCAGTACTCTTCCAAAGGTATGCGTCCTCGTGATCAGGGAATTGGAAGCGGTCTGCATGAAAGCACTCAGCCACAAACAAGGTCCGGTCTGGGAACGTTTGTTTTTCATCATTAGCCGAGTCTTGGAAGACAGCCAAGCATCTCACAGCCGCCTCTCAACGTGCAGCGTTCGCAAAACATGTCGCCGTTCAAGCATCGGCTGAAGGCGTGCCTCGTAAAGGTGGTCATCAATGCGCCTTTGCTGCGTTGGCGTTGGGTCAGGTAGTCAGGCAAAGCGCAGACACTGTATTGGACCTCGCTTGGCTCCGCAAGCTGGGGCTCTTGAAGTCGAGGCATCTGTGGAGTTCTTCAACCGGGTGCTCAGCTCAGGATGATTTTTGTTCAGCAAATATTGGAGCTTGGTGGGTTCAAGCTCCCGAAGACCGGCAAAAGGACCATGCCTTGCGGGCGGCGCCCGAGATGCCAAGATCAGCAAGTGCAAACGGTAAAACCTGCCAGCATGAGCCACGATGCATGACCTCATATCGCACAGACAAGCATATTCGTTGCCCTGGTCAAGCGATTGTCTGACTTCTGTGATATATTCTGTTGGACGCGACAACTCCGGTCAACACCAGGACCATCATGAGAGCTTTGGATCAGCCGTTGATCAGATGAACGGGCAAGAGTACATGAGCCGGTGCCCATTCCACTCTGCGCAGAAGACGGTGGGAGAAACAGCCGAAAGGTTGATGATGCACAAACTTTTACCACTTCGATGAGCAGAGGTTTCAAGTGTTTTTCACTTCGACCATCAGGTCGGACGCGCTGTGTGAGCTTCATGGCATCTATCTGAACAATGCAGGCAGGCCAAAATTGAATCCGCTTTTCAACACGCCCATGACACCCACTCGGACATCCAACCAAGCGACACTCCCGCCAACAGGGAACCTTGGTCATCTCCGTATTTAAGCCAAGAGCACGTCGACCCGCAACTTGTTGCGGCATTGAGACGCTTACATGCAAACTCATGTCGTGGCAATTGCATTAGGCGGACTGACGAGGGACCGCTTCTAGTCCGACGAAATCTTTGCTGAAAGCCCCAAAGTTTCGGATCAGGCAACATGCGAAGTAGCAGCATGATTCTGCTGTGTTGGATTTGCCAGAATATTTGCATTCGAGTTGTGCAAAGTACTTCGGCCAAGCTTCTTTTCGGATGTTTCAGCACCGCGATACATAGCAACTCCGACGCCTCACTTATCGATCTATCTCTATATGGGCACATGCATAAAAGGGCTTGGGATCGAGCGGCCTAGCAGCAGGGTCCGCATTGCCCAGAAGCCGCAGGCGCGGCTACCGCACGAAAAGCCACAGCCGGTCGGTTCAAAGCCGACCAGGGGCGGCAAGATCCAGAGCAAGGCGATTCATTCACCTTGCCAGAGCCGGAGGGCTCCAACCACGGGCCAAGGATATCAAATTCCTGACCCAGCACCCGTCCACTCACGATAGGACACGACCAGTGGAAAAAGCAAGGTGCCGAACATTATGGCGGGTGGCCCTCACCGTGGGATTGCTATTCCTACGAGGGCAGCGGCAAAGCCAGAGGCCACCAAGGTGGCAAGCGGAAAGACCGACAATCGTGGGAGACTGCTCAGTTTCGCAACCAGCTGCCAAGCAAGCTCAATAACGAAGACAAGCAAATCCTCTAAGCGATCGAGGAACACTGCCGACAGCCCCAGGTGCCAAGTACACCCACGGGCTGGGGACCAAGCACGTCGCTATGACACTGCCGGCTCCGGCCTCGTCACGGCGCAATGGGCTCACGCAGGCGGAGAAGACGGAGAGATACAACGACCACCAAGGAGAGATCCCGCTCCGCGACCCCTACATGGGCTCTCCTTCGATGGCCGGCCCTCTGCCCACAACAGCCGGCAGCGCAGACCGCCCTCGGTCCAAAAGCCACCACCACCAACCGATCCAGACGATACCCGGGCAGCCGCACACAGAAGCTCGAGCAGAGCGGCAAGCGGAGCTTGGCAAGGAAACGGCTGCGGCCATGATCTCGGATTCCGACGAGAAGGACGTTGTCGGCAGCAAGAAAGTGGAGGAGCCCAAACCCCCGGACGACGAGTGGGCGATCCTCCCCCACGATGGCATGGCCATGCTCCCGGAGGGCTTTCTTGGCTCGTCCCTTTAGCGGGATATTATGAATATTTTGCAGCGGCCCACTCGTGTGGAAGGCCGCGCAACTATGATGTCTGCTCCTTCAACACCACAGTAGTCACTACAATGGGAGGGAAGCGCAGTTTTGGATGGATGAGGACAGGTGCATTGGCGATTGGCACATCATCCCGCACGGCCCTGAGGGAGGCCACGACCCGCACGCACAGGTCACATCAGGACGGGCCTGCAAATTCTATGACGTCCTGGATGTGATGGGAACACTGTGGCTATGGTTCGAGAGCTTATGGAAACTTTGGGTCAGCTGGCTTGTTTGCTCAGCCATGTCGTTGGCTCGATCATGGTCTTGGGCTCTTATGCAGGATCCGCCCGCCAAGCCGTCGCACAACTGGGCAGCTCGTCTTCGCAGGCAATTGCCGACACGGGGGTTCCTCAGCGCAAGACGTTCAATCAGCGGGCGTCGGAGATCGAGGTGGTCCCGGAGGGCGAGATCCCCGAGTTAGATCATGCTTGCCGAGCCATGACGAACATGAGGTTCTGTCGCACATGAGTGGGGATCACCCCGGCGGCCTTCATTGAGGTCCCTCAAGCTCGTGACACCGAGTTCGCCCCAGGCGAGGAGGAGACGGGCCTGGCGATCACCAAGAGGATCGACCCAGCCGGAAGTGCAAGCGGCACAGATAAAACCCACGCCGCCGCTCTGCATTGTGGGCCTCCGTCGAGGGCATGGGCTACGGTTTCTTGACGGCTGAGATGTGCAGGTCAAGTCATGTATTGCGTCTTCTACCAGCGGAACAACGTCTACATCAGCTCGTCCTTCCGTGTTGCTTGGCGGCGGGAGCTCCTTGATGCTGCAGATTGCCGACATGCAGATCTTTTGCACCAGGTCATGTCCGGCGTGCCGATCATGGGGTGACATCGCTAGCTCTCATGGTTGGGTGCAGTTCTTGTCCATGCAACTTCGTTCGAGGGCTTGGGACTTTCGAGAGAAGCTTCTCAGAGCAGTTCGGTCCGCTCCGCTTACTCAGCACTCGCCGAAGGTTGGGGGAAGTCACAGTGAGGTGCGGCGCTCGGCCTGCTCTACACTGTCCAAGCTCGTGGGGGGCCAGAACCATGTTCGAGTTCGTTCAGAAGAACGAGGTCAGACTTCCAATGGGATGAACGTGGCGACCGTGGTCAGGGAGAAGGAAAAATTCGAGCTGCCGTCGACCGATGCCAATGTCACAGCTATCAAGTGGCTGCTGTCTCAGTTGCCTGATCACGCGCTAAAGGGCTTGGTTCTCGATGAGCGGAGGGCCGTCGCAAATGGAGTGTGGTAGCTCTGAAAGATCTTTCAAGCGCGAAGGTGGCGTTCTTCGTGATGGTCGGCCACTCGTTCGGGCTGGTGTCGGCTGTCTACAATTCCCACGGCGATCACTGACATCCTCGCGACGAGGGTTCAGCGTTGCCGCCTTCAGCTTCTGCGACGATAAGTACAGGTTCGAGTCGGAAGTCAGGCTTTGGGCGCGGTTTGATCAACAGAAGCTCCAGCTTTGCTCCGATCCCACCATCTTCGGGGTGACCTACGATCTGGACCAGCGCTTCTTCAAAAATCAGAAGTGGCCGAAGCAAGAGCTGTTTGACGAGATCTCGTCGATCCTCGAGGAAGAGGAGCTGTCGCCGAGTCAGGCTGGTAAGTTGCGAGGATTCGGAAAACTGATGTTCGGTGCTTCGCAACTTTGGTGGGGGAAGATCGGCCGTGCCTTCCGCAGGGCTTTGTACGATCAGCAATGCTCGGGGAAGTCGTCTCTTTGCTCTTTGCGCTCTACAAGTGGCGAACGGGTGGTGATGTTCGGGCCCCGAGGCCAATACCCAGCTCGGGACCCAGGAAGTGGGAAGTCGTGATCTTCCCTGATGGTTCGGCCCCAGGTTCGCATCCCAAAGATCCGGCTGCTGAGATGAGCATTGGTTTCACGTTCATGCCTGACGACGCTGCGAGACAGTTCTCGTCTGGAGTGCCGTTTCAGGTGATGCAGCGGTGGTTCCCTAGCAAGACTCAGACTGTATGATTGGGCTGCTTGCAGCTGTGGTTGCGATCCAAGGGGCAAAGCTCGCTCTTGTCGACTCCGAATCGGTCGCAGCGGCCCTGATCAAGGTGTATTCCGCTAAGGAAGATGTTTGGTAGGAATTTTCTGGGACTTGGTCCTCGAGTTGAGGTGTTCGGTTTATATCGATCGAGCCCCAACAGATGCGAACCCTGCGGAGAATCCCTGTACTGGCCACCACCAAGCCTTCCACTTTCCAGTGGATGATACAATGATACAGACATATGGAGTAATCATCTCATCCACGATGATGATGGGCAGGCCTCTGCGCCTATCACTGCAGCAAGCAGACAGGTGACGAATGGGCCAGTGGTCTCCACTCCCATAACCCGGCAGTGACGCGGTGATGTGTGCCGCCGGTGTGTGGGTTGCAGGTTTTACACGGGCTGCTGTTGCGATGGTTTGCTCGATCAGGGCATGTGCGTCGCATCCGATCGAATGCCCCCGGAGATTTGGGCACAGGGGCAGTCCATTCCCCTTTGTACCCAATGCGATCGGCGAGTGGGGATCTGCCCTTTCTGTCGCGATGTTTTCCCATCCCGCAGTCGATGCTTAGCTCGCTTTAGAGCGCGGGAATGTGTTTTTTGATTTTTCGATCGCATGATTTAGTGCGCTCCTCCAATGATCGGAGAGCCCGGTCGGATGTATGAAGATCCCAAATGTTGCAATTTTGATCTGTGGCCAACTCCCACGTTGCGGCTGCACGAAGAAGAGTGTGCGTGCGATCGGGGCTGTTCAGCGAGTTTCGAATGGTGGACAGTGCAATGACTGATATATACAGATATATTATATTGTATTTATGTATGTATGTATGTGTATACACACACTGAAGGCGATCACAGGTCTATAGGAATATAAGTTTGGGTATACATATAAAGATATAAAAATCAACGAGCCAATCATGCACTCACTCAGCCACTCATTCTGTCACTCACTCAGTCAGCCAGCTCATTCGCTCACTTATTGATTCGCCCAGTTGAAGCAATCAGTCAATCACGTCAATGAATCAGCCAGTCAGTCAGTCGGTAAGTCAGTCAGTCAGTCGATCAGTTAATCAGTCAGTCAGTCAGCGCGCATATTTATTACGTTTATATACATACACGCACGATGTACATCTGCGCACGTGCGCGCACACACACACACACACTTACAGACGTTTGCCTTGTTCCTTCAACATGGGTATTGAATCACTGTTATATAGAGGATATTCGATCGGTATGTATGTTTCCGGACATCCGTAACAACAGCGCCAACGACAGCTGGAAGCAATCCAACAAGTAACCCTGCTATGCGGTTTGGCAACACTTGGGCCGGCACGCCGGAGGAAACACAAGCCAAGCGAGTTTGGACAGCTTACGATTTAGGGTTCTGCTTGACAGCCTTGCTAGCTCCATGCGGTGATGATTTCCCTTGTACGCGAGGGTGAGGGTGAGGAGCCACGGGCGAAACTGGGAAGCCAAGCGGTCATGATGCAGTGATTGGTCTAAATAAAGTGTTTGTGTGTGTGTCTATATGTGTACACATACATGCACATGCATGTGTGTAAAGTTTTATGTATATATATATATAATATGTACAGCTACACATCATATGGATATCGATGTATATACAGATACAGATATGATTATCGAACTGTACTAACATGTAAAAGCACCTATGTGTAGATGCACAGATAACAGATCTTTCTGGATCTGTAAAAATGTAGATAAACGGTTTCTCAATAAGCAGACCAGCTCCGTGATGAGGTTGACAGCTCGACGAAGATGTTTTCCATTTCCGTGGCGTATGGCGAGAAGACTATGGCACGTGAGGGTTGTGATATGTTGGCAGCACGGCTTACTAAGTTTGGTAGAAGGTCCCTACTGGCTGCCGCTGGGATTTTCACCATCTGTCTATTCCAGCTTCGGGTTGCTTGAGCTTCATGAGAGATAGTTCGTGCTAGGTGCTAGGCCCAGGATCTCAGCAAAACTAATTCACACATGGTTTGGAGGTGTTCGATCCTTCGCTGGACCAGTTCCTTGAGATGCTGACAAAGCTTTGGCGTTCCTCGGTTCAGGCGACGACTGGACCAGCTCTGTCCCTGAAGGGCAGTCCCGTTAGTCCCGTTTGCCGTCGCTGCATGATCGCATCGGCCCTAGATTCTGACAGCTGTGTCAGGTGGTGAATGGCATCCTTTCGCTGCTGAGCTCGCCGCACTATGCAGCTTCGTCCAACTAGTTAG
>CAJNDT010004735.1:469886-532386 GCA_905221615.1 Symbiodinium sp. CCMP2592
AAACAAACCCATCCCCCCAGAGTTTGTTTTTTGTAGGAAAAAACAAACTCGCCTTCGGAGTATGTTTTCCCAGTGAAAACAAACCCCTCCCCCCAGAGTTTGTTTTTGTAGGAAAAAACAAACCCGAAGCACAATAATCCGCGTGTTTGTGGTTGAGTGAGTCTTCGTGGTTGAGGTAGCACGCTTGTCTGTAGTTGGAGCGACTCTTGGTGTATGGGTTGAACGAAGCAGTTGTTTGGGTTGAAGAATTATTCCCGGGGCCATGGTTGAGTGAATCTGCGTGCTGGGGTTGAAAGAATCAGGTTGTGTATGGGTTGAACGAAGCAGTTGTTTGGGTTGAAGGAATCATTCCCGGGGCCACGGTTGAGCGAATCTGCGTGCTGAGGTTGAAAGAATCAGGTTTTGGGGTTGAAGGAATCCGCGGTTTCGGGTTGACAGAATCCGCGGGCAGAAGTTGAAAGAATAATCGGCGAAAAGTTGAAGGAATCTGCGCGCGACCCTTTGTAACACGTGAAGATGTTGCTTTCGCCATATCTTCAGTGAGTGGCTCTGTTTTCCTCAACAGGCTGGACATGCCACAGCTGCCTGTGTGATTGTCGAGACTCCGTCGTCCTGGTTTCGGTGCTTCTCCAGGATCGTCTCTCTTGTTATGGTTTCGGAAAGGCCCTACGGGTTTGCACATCGGGCCGTATTTCTGAGATACAATCATGGCCTGCGTTTCTCGGAGACGTCAGCAAAGAAGCTGATGTTGCAGTTGGTGTCGTCACCTCGCAACCTTTGTGGGGCTGCGTAAATCCAACTGAGCGAAGGCGCGCGACCATCCGAACCCGTCAGACACAGTTTGCCCACAACTCTCGTGCACTTCGTGCTTCTTTTTGTGCGTTCCTTTCGATGCTTCCTTCCTGCGCGGCAGATTCTGGACGAGCGGCCGAAGAGTTTGACGGCCTATGCAGACTATGTCAAGGCACCGCTCAAACCGTGGAGGGAGGGAGCACAGCACACAGGGAGCGGAGAGAGTTGCCCTGCTGCTCGGAACAATGAAGACCAATCCGGCATTCCGAGTTGGCACCTGCTCACAGACATCTGAGGAGCATGAGTGGCCCTTCTAGCTAGCTGACTAGCGACTAGCCTTGAACCGCTTAAGATTCCCTGTCCCGCCTCCCGCGCTTGGATGGGCCGGCGGCGGCTCGCCGGCGGTGTGCTGGTGCTGAGCCTAGGAGGCAGCTTGGCCTGGGTCGGGGTTGCGGTCGGCGGGGGGGGCGTGTGTCTAATTTTCGCCGATGTGTTCACACAGATCGTCAGTTGGACGACTGCCTAGGGCCTAGCAACGTCGAACGAGTTCCGACTCGAGGTGGGATCCACGATGGAGGCAGAGTAGGAGCTACCTTTCGGGTTGCCATCGGGGAGGTTCCCGTGGCGGTTCCGGACGGAGTCAATTTCCTGCACATCCCCTGTCGAACTTGGTAGCTTCGCGGAACATCGGCTCACAACAGCCCCAAAGCTGATTCGCCCGGTCTGCTCTTGTTCGAGGCTTCGCATTGAAAGGTTGGATGGAGCCTTCAGAAGCAAGGAGCAAAGGGGAGCCCGGAGGTAAAGATGGAGAGGCGGCTTTGGCCATCCTTTGACTTCTTTGGACCCTGTCCCTGCAGGAGCGCTGCGCAGGCGCTGCTGGCGGGCAAAGTTTGGAGCGTCAGGCGGAAGTGGGAGCTGCTCGGCAGCTGCTCGTCCTTGTGATTGGATTCCGCCAACGGCGCACGGTTCGGCAAAAGGCCCTTGGGTGTGCTGCAGTGCTGCACGGCAATTACTGCACGCGAGGCTACTCTGTGGAGAGAACGGAGGAGATCCTTGCAGCTCAGCTGAACGGAGCCAGAGCCAGAGGACGGAGCCCATCTCCAGCCCCCAAAAGAGGAGAAGGAGCTCTTCTCTTCTTCTCTTCCTCTTTGGCTCTTTGGCTCTTCCTTCTGGCCCTCACAGAAGGCCAGCTTCCGCCTGGGGGCGTCTCTGGCAGAGCGCTGCGGCCTTGAGAAAGCGGAAGGCGGGGCCGCTCTGTAGAGGAACCGTGCCGCGTATCATGTCGCCGATGGGTTTGCAGACTGCACCAGGACAAAGCTGGCTGGACGCCGTCCGCTTGCTGCGAAAGCAGTCGGAGGCACCGCTCCTAGCTAGATGATTCGCTAGATCGCTACCCCCTTGACGGAGAGAAAGGGTCCGTATGCGTGCAGAACGTGCTTCTGCCAGAAGAGCCTTCCAGAGGCTGCACACATTCTCCGTTTTGCATCGCACCACACAACTCCCAGCGGTAACGGCTAACGAGTGCAGGAATTGGAGGAAAGCCCGGCAGCGCTTTGGCAACGGGCTGCTGGGACTTGGTCCCCTTGTGTCTTGAGATCTGACTTTCTGCCGGGTCCATGTTGCACCGCTTCGCATCTGTCAGACAGCTATAGCAAGTCACTGGCTTGGAAGCATGAGTCATCTACGAGGGTACCCGACTGATGCGCTGAAACCCCCAAGAGCCCACAAGTCTTGCACCTGCATGTGACAGAGGTTGAGCGGCATCCGATTGCTGAGTATGTCCATGTCCAGTGCCAGAGTCACCTTGGCTTTGGTTGTCATTCTGTGCTGCAGCAAGTTGACCGTAGATCTCAGTAGTTCGGTGCAACCTTTGTGCGAAGCTGTGCCTCACATCTCAGATCCTTGAAGGGAGTCGGAGGCGTGGGCTCCGGGAACCAGTCCAGGTTGTGGGCACCTCATTCCGGACAGCTTTCCTGCCGAGGAGGACCGCAGCTCTTTGTTCCAGGAAGAGGACGCACTACAAGAGGAAGGTAGACCGGGCCAGCCACAGGAGCCCAACTTATCCGAGGAGGAGCCGCAACCAGAAGAGAGGTGCGATGCTGCCACGGGGAATGCCAATGCCCCCAGCGCGTTTGTTTCCAAGACGCCGTTGTTGGCGTCGGAGACACAGCAAACTGCAATCATGACAAAGTTTCATGTTGGACAGCCGCGTTTAGTTTGGTGCGTGTCACTAGCAGCTGGCACTGGTCGCAGACTTCGGATGAACGGGGACCGTTTTTACAACGCCTCGCAGCCTCTGCTGGCATCCGCTTGCCTCAACCCTGGAAGCGTAGCGGCGTGGCGGCGCTGTGCGGCGAAGCGCCTCGGGCGGATCATGCTCGCGGTGGTCGAAGCCTCCTAGCACAACTCTGCGTTGGGCCTCGGGCGCGCTTAATGCGCTTTTGAGGAGGGCTGAAGTCACGCCAGATGAGAGAGGGAACGTGGCGCGGATGCTCGGAACCTCGGTTGACCTGTTGAACGTTGGCTAGCGGCTAGCAACGTTTTCAAGGGATATCGTGCGGAACCTGAACCCTTGGCAGGTGATTCAGGGATCCAGAATCTAGATGTTTTGGTTGATCTCTTCCTTCCTGGAGCGGTTCCTTGTGTGGCTGGGACACACTTCGCTGCCTACGACAGCCACAACAAGACTAAACCGACTGAATGCGGCATCAAAGCACACCGCGCAGTGTTTTTGCCCATGCTGCAGATTGTGAGATGCACCGAAACTTGAGCCATGTCATCATCACGTGGCCAGGCCTTTCGTGCGGGCCGGATGGTTTCGTGGGCCGCGAGGGGCCGTGGTCTTCGTCTTCCGCTCCTTGTTTTCAAGGGCTGCTTGAGGCAGAGCTAAGCAGTAAGCAGCGCAGCTTATCTATAGAGCGTCTTTGCTTTGGGGTCCCGGCGTCCCGTCCCGGTCCTGAGCCGAAGGCTGCCCGGACTGCGGCTCGGTCTCGCGCTGGTTCCGCTCAACGCACCCGGAGGCCGGAGCCGGCCTTCCTCTTGCGCCAAGCAGAGACTCTCTGCATGTCTCTGCTTTCTGCGTCCGGTAGGGTTTTTGGAAGCTACCGTAGCTTCGAGATCCTTCCTCGGGCAAACGTTCGACAGAGTGTCATGCTGAAAGCGTCGGCGTAGGGGCAACGAGGGCTCGGGATGGGCTCGGGCTAGGGCTCGGGATCAGGACCCTCGGACGTGTTTCAGCGCAGGTGTCGTTGAACCCAAATCGATGGGGCCGTCTCTGCGGCGAGCAGGAGGAGCTTCCGCACCGAAACCTGCATGGACTCTGGTGCTCTGCAGGGTTTTGGGTCCGGGACTCGGGACCTCCGCTACAAGAACCATCTCCACCCACACGAGCTCTGCTCATAGGATCGCCTTGTTCCGATGTCATTGCCCTTTGGTCGTTTGCACAGTCGCCAGGACTTGAAGGCCTGGCTCGCGCGGTACTTGGGCGTCCGACTGCGAAGCTCTGCGAGAACTAGGGCCACGAGCATACTTTTCAAGCACTTTGGGCCCTGGCCCTCAGCGAATTGGGTCGGCTTTGCTTCGTCAAACTTTCTTCGTGTCATCGGGATGTGAGCGCGTTAGCTCAGTTTCCCTGGTCTTCTCCAAACTTAAGGTGTTTGCCTTCCACTGGACTGGGATGCCCGGCATGCAAGCCGGCACGCTCCGCGTTGAGCAACGTCGGCCTAAGTGTGACCGCTTTGTCAGTTCTCAGTTCTCAGCTCTCCTCAGCTCTCAGCTTCTGAGGATCACGTGTGGACTGAAGTCTTCGATGCGGACTCCTGGCGACCGTTGGCATCTTGGCCGCTAGAAGCTCTCGGCCCTGCAGTAGATACCTAGAACCAAGGATCCGAACTGCTGCTCGGCGGCACCTGTGGGCTTGCTCGATGTAACCGGGGCGATGTAACGGGCTCGGCCGAGAAGTAAGACGCTGATTTGGTGGGCTGCATCGTGAATCCATCCACGTCCCATGTTCATGCAAAGCGGCTTATCGGTGCACACCAGTAATTAGGCGAATTCTTCGTGTAAATCAACAGAACGATGAATCTGTTAAGGTGTGATTTTCTGTCTGAGCGCCCTTTCCGTGGTTCCAGCATCCGTGGCCAGACAAAGCCGTGCTGAGCTCGAACGCGTCTGAGAAGCTCTTACAGCCATATCGTCGGTTGTTTCTCGCACGACGCCCGCGACCGGCGCTCCTCGTGATGACTTGCGGTGGCTTCTGGATGACACGGTCTTGACGAAAAAAGCGCGCCTTTGTGCCGCTGATCGGTCTTTCTGCAGGTGCCCCCGGCATTCGCTTTACAGTGTTACTGATGTGCTGCTGCCAACTTGCTGCACAGCAATCCCTCGTTGCACTCTGTACGGTTGTGACGTGTCGACTGTTCAACGATGCTTTATGACCGGCTAGCTGCGTTTTCTTGCTCGGAATGTCGAAATTGGCTCGAAACAACTCTCTGCTCCATGCGGTGATGGAGTAGGTTCCTGGTGATGGAGTAGGTTCCTGAAGCGTCCTGCCTTCATGCTAAATGTTCGGCTTTGCGCAGCGCTCGTGCGTGTGTAGTGCTGCGAAGCTGATCTTGAAGCGCTCATATTGGATGCTGAAGTAGGTCTTCCAGTCGAGGAGTGATCTGTGAGAAGACGGCTGCAACATACAGACAACACCCTTTTCGAGGGTCAGCTGAAGTTTCGCATGTTTCTGTAGACAGCGGAAGGCCAGAATTTGGATTGTCGCGTAAGTTCCCGTGTGCTTTCGCAAGTTCTCACCATGCCGGCATGGCTGCAAAGCAAAGTGGCTGTGGTGACAACGCAGACACCTTCAGTTGACTTCGAGCCCATTATTGAGGCGTCGACTTTGCAAGACGCCTCAGCGAGGGCATTGGCTCCTGGCTATTCGGCTTCAAGTCGTAACTCGGGTTTAAGTTTCCGTTCTCTTTACAGAATCTGAATCTTTGGCCAAGGACGCGCGTCCTGGCCATTGGCACCCCAGGCAGGAAGGGGTTTGGGGTTCTGAGCGCATTCTGATGTGAGGCTTTGAAGGCAGTGAGTGTTTTTTTGGGATGGTGCCGAGGAAGTGGGGACATGATGGCTGCCACCGAAGAGGCGGTCTCCGGCACGATGGGGTTTGCAAGGCTTTGTCTGCGAACACGTCACACGTCACGGTTGAGGTTGTTCTTGAAACTATCTGACGATGACTCTGGTTAGATGCCTGGTTAGATGGCTTTGGTACCTACGTGGCAAATCTGGGTCCGTAGTTGCACTGCAAAGGTGTCTCTCTCCCGCATAGGCCAGAAGCACTGTGCATCTAGCCATAGGCTCTTGTTCCAAGCTGTTTATTGATGTAGCACCTGATGCAGAGCGTAAGTGTAGCCATCAGCCCCACGCCCAGATGTTTTGAGGTAGGCAACCTTGCGGCAGGTCACCGAAAAGTATCTGCGCATGGCAAAAGGTAGCGACGAGGAGGCGGAAGGAAGACAGGAGTTGATGCCGGTCCAAAGAACTCTGCTCTTCCGAGTGTATCGAAAGTCCTCGTCCCTGTACACTCCATCATTGGCCCGTGACTTGCAGATGGGATTCAAGCAGCAAGAAGGCAGCGAAGCTTTGGACCAAGCCTTGTGCAGGTCAAAGCGTGGCGCCGGCAAATCCACACTGCCAGGGAAGACCCCACGGGGCAGGCAGCTTTCGAGCTTTTGTCAGCTTCGATGGCATCCCACCGTTCATGATTGCTTTCCCGTATCGGTGGATGCTTGCGGCTTGCGCTCCTGAGGGCACGCAGAGCCGCACAAGTCACGGGCACACGCTGCTCTGCGCCGGCCTCGAGGAGAGGAGATTGCGTCGGCTTTCGGAGCCTGGGATCTGCTTGGATATCTGCTTTGCTGCTGTCTCCCCAGCCGTTTCATCGAAGGACCACGAGATCACCGCCGAGCTGCGGGCTGCGCAGCACGCGTTCGATGCAGAAAAAAGACTAGGTAAAGGTCTTCAACAGTGGCAGATAGACTTGGTCAAACTGAAATGCTTTAGCGGATTTGAGTACACAAGGCTTCTTCCTCCATGGTGCGCATTTTCGCAGAGGCCTTCAACGACATCAAGAACCAGGAAGCTCAGATGGAGGAAATGAGAGAGGAGGCAGAGGAATTCTGCCATTTTGTATTCGGATGATGGCTGAGTGCTTTCCTTTCGGCTGCTTGCTTGGCGTCCGTTCGGACTTCCCATCTACGCAGTCCTCGGAGCACTGCTTGCTCAAGCTACTCCAAAGTGAAGCACGGGAGAACAGAATCCGCGAATGCTGTCCAGCTGAACGGTAAGTGTTGCGATTGCACGAGCGTTGCTAAACTCAGCATGGAAAGAGTCTGTAGGCTACATGTTACGGATCAATACTCCGACTGCAATCACACTCCAAAGGAGAGATTCTATCTACCTGCAGGTGGAGTCCATGTACCAGCTACTCCGGCAGTACAACGTGCGCGTCAGTGGAGACGTTCCTAACCCAGGCAGTGTAGGGCTGGCCCTGCAATTGAGCAAGCTTGCAGTGGAGCCAGGAGCCACACGATACTCCGGCTGCCTTTCATACCACGCTGCACGAGACGGCGCACTAAGGACACAGTGCAGATGGAGTTCCTGCAGACCAAGGGCTCGGACTTTGCCGATCGCAAGCTCATCGAGGTGTCGAGCAGAGAATGCAGCTTATTCACGCCTTCATGCTGTGCCGTAACGTTTTAGATGCGTAGTGGACCTCAAGACCTGGATTGAGACTTGCTGAGAGGGCAACGCCTACATTCGGGAGAAGACCGACGAGATGGTCGAGAGCTTGAACGGTGTTGGAGCCCCAGTTCGCAGTTCGCAGGCTCTCGAAACGAGATCCTGAACCCCAAAGCATCGAAAAGCCGCCGGAGCCGGTGAAATTTTTCAGGTCTCGCAGCTCGCGGAGGAGGAGGCGAAGAAGCTCACGGAGCAGTTCAGTGGCTGCAGACAGGTAGACGTGGGTTGTGCAGTTGCAGTTCGCGAGCGTGTGAGCAAAAACGCAGGAGCACTGCGAGCCTAAGCAGTAGTGGTGTCGGAAATCCTGAGCAGTCAGTGGCTGCGTGGGATGTGGGATGACGCGAAACTCCTCCGAGGTTGCGCTCCGGCAGCTTCGTCTCGCAGGAGCGAGCAGAGCTCTCAAAGTCTCCTGGCGATTTCGTCTGTCTGTCGCATTGAAACTCCAAGCTTGAGCAGAACCGCTGAGCCGCTGAGCCGCCCCCCCTTGCTCTCTCTCTCTCTCTCTCTCTCTCTCTCTCTCTAAGCACCACGGCTCAGACCGGCTCTACAAGCAGAGCTTTGTATATACAGCCGGGTGCCGCATGACATGGCGTCGTTTTCACATGCTGCTGTCGATGATGAGTCTAGTGGCAAATGCGCTGAATTCTCTGCCGGTACTGACAGGACCTCCGAATCGATCCGCACCCCCAACAAAATTATCTCCGAGTGGTTGGGACCCGACTCAGGACCCGATTCAGGAACTGCAACCGGCCCCGCAAGGGAGTCCGCTTCGGAAAGGAGCTCAGTCATTGATCAGGACACGTGTGCTATGGACTGCTCTGCCGACACACCCGTGGAGTGCATTGCACTCTCCAAGCTGGGACCTACACCGAAACGCAAGGCGCGCCGCAGAACCTCCGTACTTAGGTCCCAGGATCTTCTCGCAGCGCAAGCGCTGGCACAAGCACAGCGCAGGCACGATGCCACTTACGCCCCCTTTCAGGGCGCCGTGCAGGTTACGTTCCTGGCTCAGAACTCTGAGAGCGCTTCTGCACTGGACCTGCACTCCATGGATTGAGCATGTGAATCATGCCGGCGGCCCCGGCACTGGGAGCCAGCATTGCCTTCTTGACTTCGATGACAGCTGCGAGCGCGCCGCTCGCGGGAGCTTTAACGATGCTCTCCACCAACGGCTCCCTCAGCGGATGCCGGTCCGAGCCGAGCCCGGTCCCAAGTCCGGGCCTCGATTTCAGATTGCCCATCACCATCCCGTTGGTCAGGCGAGGGGTGCGAGGGTTGCTGGATACCTTGCCTCAGGTCCAGCAGGAACGGCTTATTCAGTCCTCCTAGTGCTATCACACACTAGTGCGAAGCCACGAGGTAGGCGATCTTCTTTTTCACCGTGCATCGTTGCAGCCTCAACATGCTGTACTGGCAATGCAGATCGCGATACTCAGGTCATTCAGGTCATTCTGGCTCGTCTTCTTGTACCACCTTCTTGTCTCGCCGGCCCTTCTTGGGGACCGCCTGTTTCATTACTTTGCTGCTTGTGCAGTCCCAACACTACCCCTGCGAGACAGCTGCTCAAGCCAGGGACCCGCCTTCGATCCAACACGTAGGGAAGCATGGGAGCCACGGTCCGACGTAGAGCCTCTGCTGGCAAGATCAGACCCGCGTTTGGCCTGCACCTAGCGGTATTCCCTTGCACGCTCGTGGTCAGTCTTTTGGCTTTCAGATTTGCGGGACTTTACGTTCTTTGCGTGCCTCTAACCCTAAGGCCTCCGATCCTCACCCTGGCCTCCCTGCTTAGGCTCACTACCCGTCATCTTACGGGCGATCAACCTGGGCACCTCCACTTCCCAGTGCACCTTACATCTCAGACCCCCCTTCAGAGCCACCAGCATGCACTACTAAGTTTTACTGGATGGGACACGCCTGCCATGGGAAAACGCGTTGGACCGAGATCTAGGTGGAGGCCCGATGGTAGAAGAAGACGCACCCAGAAGGAGATTGCCAAAAGGAAAGCGAAAGCCGCCGAAAGGGCAGCGGCTCGAGACCAGGCCCAGACAGACGCCGAAGAGGAAGAGGAGTCTGCTCCGAACGGCCCCGCCCAGTACCCACAGGGGGCCCCTACCGCTCCCGATCACCAGTGCGACCTGGCAACCAGAGGCATGCTGCGAGAGCCAGCGTTCCCAGGCGTCCGGATCCAGCTCTGTCACAGCTGCAACGGCCCCTCGACGGGAGCCGCCGCGAGAAGTCTGGACTCAGAGGAGCGATCGCAGATACTGCGACATTCGGGACAGCGGTCCGGGCTGCGGGTGCGAGAAGACGGCTACGCTTCCGTCAAGGAAGTATTGCAGCACCCGCGTCTCCGCGATGCGGGTGCCACGTTGGCTGACGTTCAGGTGGCAGTGAGAGACAACGAGAAACAGCGTTTCCAACTGTCCCACCAAGGGGACGAGCTTCTCATCAGAGCCACCCAAGGGCACTCGATGCAGGTCCGCGACGACCTCCTTCTGACTCGGATCACGGCCCCTGAGGAGGTGCCGCTGGCGGTTCATGGGACGTACCTTCGTCACTATGCCTCGATATATCAGCAAGGCCTGAGAGCGGGAGGAGATCGAGGGCAGAGAGCCAGGAAGCATGTGCATTTCGCCATGGCTCTGCCGAGAGATCAACACCGGGCCACCTGAAGGACGTAGAAGTCCTCTTGTATCTGGATATTCCGCGTGCCCTTCGTGACGGTATGCGTCTGTATGTCAGTACAAACTCGGTCGTGCTGTCGGAAGGCTTCAATGGCTGCGTTCCCCTCGACTATGTGGCGAAGGTCCAGTACATGTATCGGCATGGTGCTTATGACGTCACCGCGGACCCGGTTCCGTCGCCGGGACGGCTAAAAGCCGCCTTTGCGGGGGGTTGGTGTTTCACCTCGGGAGGGAGGTCGCGGCCACTCTCCGGCCCCGGAACGGGTGCCGAAATCCAGGCGGCATTCGAGAAAATCTCGCTTCGGCCCATGCTTAGTCCTGCCCTCTTTGGTAAGGCCACATGTGATCTTCTCTGTCTTTGATCTTGCTCAGGTCCTTTCCCACCCGACTCGCCGCCATCAGGCTCCTACCTCGGCTGCACGACACCAGTGGTTTGCGCCTTCGCCTCTTCTTTTTGAGGGACCTTTATCACCCCACCCACGGCATTGGCAGGCTCGGCCTCTACTTGAGAGCCGCCGCCACTCCAGACGCAGCTCTCGCAAGGAGCGATCCTCTCAGTCTCTTTTTTGCACGTTCTTGCTTGATTGCTCCTGGTGCATGCGCTCTCAGCCGACATGGTCTGTTGGTCTGCTGCAGCATCTTTCCGTCATGTTTCGCCCGGGAGGCGGACCTAGGCAACACTATAGGCCCGACGGCTCCCGGCGCCGGACGGCCGGCGAGCTCGCCAAACGAGCCGCACGGGCGGCCGCCAAAGCCGGCAACGATCCAGGCAATGCCGATGGAGCGGCGACAGGTGCAGCTGGTTCAGCAGGTGCTACAGCAGCCGCTCCGGAACAACCGAAGGGGCAGTTGAAGGGGCCATGGACGGGGCAGCCGCTGATCATGAGCACAGGTACGGCTCCACCGAAAAAGGCGCAGTCCGACGGCCCCACCTTGGGAGCCGGCGCCGCAGCCACAGCCACTACAGCCACTACATCCACGACGTCAGACATTGGCTGTCCACCTCCGCCCGCACCAAAGAAGATGGAATGGGTACCCAAACGCTCCAAAGCCCCACCACCAGGCATTACTGTCAACCTGGGCGAAGCCACAGCGAATTCGGAGGAGACCGCACCGAAGCCAGCTTCTCCGGCCAAAAGGTCGGCGCCAATGTCGACGACCGCTCCGACCACAGCTCCGATGTTCACTCAGGCGGTCCCCAGTGGGGAGCCGGCCTCGACATCCGCGGCATCCACCCCGACCTTGACGACAGATGCCTGTCAGCCGAAGAAGAAGCGTCGGAGCAAGATGGTGCCGCCGCCCAGCACCACGCCTGCTCTCGATGAGATGCAGCACAAATGGGACTTGCTGCAGCGGGTTCACACGGCGGCAGTCGAGCTTCAGGACGCTGAAGTGCCTTACCTTCTGCACCTGTACCAATCAGCAGGCGGGTACACGGCAAGGCACAATGACTTTCACAACATGCGAGACCGACTCATGCACGAAGGCATCGTCGGCCCCTACGGGGTGCCGCTTCCCTTGCCGCCTGTCGGCAACTACATCTTGAGTCTGGGGGTGAGCGGTGAGCGTTATCGGTTTGCAGAACAGCGGCTACCTCACGCACATCAGTAACTCGAGCACGTTCGGGGACTTGATTGAAGCCTGGTCGCTAACTTTATGGGAAAGTTCCCGACGTGATCTACTCGAACAACTTGGTGAGCTCTTTTCGTTATTGCACTGTCTGGTCAGCAACATACCCCGCCGTATCTACGATTCCCTCCCGTGGCGAATCACGCTCGATCAACTGACCATGGTGTTCCGGACGTGGCTCGGCACTCCGTCCCAGGCTGCTCTTGCCCTCACCGATCAAGATGCTGCTGTTCCAGACCCACCTGATCTACATGGCCGGCTTTTCCGAGCGATCCCTCTCACCGCGTAGCGGCCCCCTCTCGGGGAGCCGGCCCACTGCAATGGCGGAAGACCGTCTGCAGCAGTACACTTTTTCCGCGGAGCTGGTACGTTTTCGATCCCACAGGCTATTCTGGACCGGGATCGCGCCTTCTCACCAGACTCGGGGGACGAATCGCAACCAGAGCAAGCATATATGCCTTCGAGCTCTCCTGCAAGTGATGTGCCAGGTCACTGCCTTCAGTTGTTGTCTGTACTTACATCAGCCATCACTTGTAGCCGGCAGCTGCTATACGTGTTGTACCTGCTGTGCCGTTGGATTCTCCTTGTTGCATTCGGGCCTTCGCTTCACCCCAATCTTCTCTCAGGTCCGGGCACTACTTCCTGTGGCAGGGGTCGCCTTCTCAGTTGCCAGCGCAACCCCAAGGTCCGAGCATCCGGCGCACAGGTTCACATCTTCACACGAATTTGAATGTTTATGCTCCTTTGTTTTTGCTTGACCCTCGGCTTGGCAAAGGGCGACCCTGGTTCTCCCCGCTCCCCCAGGCCATCTCTGCTACTCCGCACGAGGGCCACACTGACAATCCTGCATCAGTTACTGCAGGACACCAATGCCCAAGACCCCGAGCTGCGGTTCGCAAACGCGCTTTACGCCGAGCCATAGGGCGTGCAACTCGGAATCCTACCCACACCACCACGTATCGTGGTCGGATGTGCACTCTCAATACGTTGCAGGGTGCCACGACCAGTTCCTCCACTCGGCCCGCTGTGCGGAGCCGCTCTCAGGCCACAGATCACCGCAAAGGACCCAGGTTACGAGCTATGACTTGGAACGTAGGCGGGCTCTCGCAAGATGCCTGGTTGGAAGTACAGATTTGGTTACATAACCAAGAAGATTATGACCTCGTTTTTCTGCAGGAATCGCATTGGAGGTTCACCAACTCCTGGTGCCTGCCTCGGTTTCATGTCTATCACAGTGGTACCTCGGACCATCGCTTCCAAGGGTGCATGATCTTGGTACGGAAGTCCCTAGCTTCCTTTGAAGGCATCCGATGGTCCACACCTCTTCAGGGCCACCTCCTACATCTCCGCCTTCCCATAAAAGGGCGCGATGTTGACCTATAATCAATGTGCACCAATACGCTTTTCACACCGGCCCTGATCAGGCAGCCGTCCTACACAAACGAGAAAGAGTCTTACACCACTTGGAAAAGACTCTCTCCTCGTTACCCATAAGGAATGTTTTGTTGATGGGGGGGGGGACTTTAACACTACCGGCACCCGCGAAACCCGTGTGTATGGCCCTGGTACCCTTATTAGCCAACATCCCCGCGCGGACAGACAACTTCTTGCCAACCTGGCATCCACACACAAGCTCACGGCCCTTAACACTTGGTGCCGCAGTTCCCAGTCCTTCACGTATGAGCATGAAAATGCTAAGAGCCACATAGACTTTTTCTTCGCACGTGAAGCGCAGGTCGATGGACTCGCCAGGCAGGCTAAACCGGATCACGCATTTCATCTGCTGCGTTGGAGAGGAGGAGCCCGGCACCATCCAGTTTCGGTTTCTCTGCCCGCGATACATTATCAAACTGCGCCACCCGCCGCCGCAGTGCAACGGGACAAAGCCGCCAGGTACAGCCCAGTTCGTGCGTTCAGGCCTTCTGCGACAGCCTGGCAGAGTGTCTGCCAGCCCAACCCACCCCTGAACAGCTCGACGAAGCACTACAGTGCGCGGCTCGCCAGTTAATCCCCGCAAGTCACAGCCCTCAACCCCAGAGTGTAGCCGACCGGGTCCAAGGTACGGTGAAAGACATGTGGACCAGTCGCCAGGTCGCCGTGCGCTATGCGGTTGATACGCTACGTCCCCTAACTATCCCCGCAAAGATTCGACACTGGCGTCAAACAGGCAATCGACTATGGCTTAGTCTCACCAATCTGTTCACTGCCTGGAAGCACCAGGCCACCTACCTACCCCTTCATCGCCAATTGCGCAGACACGGACGCCAAGCCAAGCGAGCGGTCCTCGATGAGCAACTTCAGCAAGCTTGGCAGGCAGACAGGCAGGGTGACAAATCAGCCATTTGGCAGGTCATTAGGCGCCTGGCACCGCAAACGGCCAAAGTCCGTATCCACTCCGCGGCACCAAAGGTGAACTGCTGTCCAAGCAGGAGGAAGCCAAACGCTTCACCCACTACTGTGAACAGGTCTACCACCTACCCCAGGGCCAGGACCCTTCCTCAAGGAGTCCTCTGCCCCTTGCGACGACCCTGCCCCCGAGCAATGTCTCCCGGCCCTGTGGATGGCCGCCCCCAGCAAGCGCTAACAAGTCACCCCCTCAGTGAAGCTGAGCTCTTTTTGGCGTTGGACACACTCCCCGCCAGGAAAGCCACACCACAGCATCTTGCGCAACTTCTGTTATGGCACCTTGGCAAAGCAGCGGTGGTACCGCACCTTGCGACCCTTTGCGAGAACCTCTGAGCGCAACCGGGAACCTTCTACCAACTCTGGGCTGATGCCTGGGTGGCCTGGCTCCCTAAGCCAGGCAAACCCCCGGACCAACCGGAGAACCTGAGGCCCATAGCACTAACGGAGGGAGGGGGCCGCATTGTTGTCAAAGCCGTAACAATGCGCCTTCGCCCGGTTTTTGCCGACGCCACTAAACTGTGGCCCCAGTACGCTTACACCGCTGGCAGAAGCATCGACCATGCGGTTATACGTGCCTTACATCACTGCTCTCAGGTCCAACAGACCCTGGCTTCACAGCGTCTCACACTGCGGGAGCGTCGCAACACAGGCCGAAAACCTACATCTTGTCAAGGGGGAGTTACGCTCTCCATTGATACGAGCAAAGCGTTTGACACTGTCAATCGGCAGGTCCTCGAGCACGAACTACGAGCGGCCCATGTACCGGAGCCGGAGCTGGAGGTCATTCTCCATCTTCACCACTGCATTGGATACTGGCCGGCAGGCCAGGACTGCACAACCCGGGTTGCAAGTGAAAGGGGTGTGCGGCAGGGATGTCCACTAGCACCAAGCTTGTGGACTCTCATCACTGTTGCACTGTTTCGGGCACTGGCAGGTGTAACTTCCGTCGCCTGGCTGCAAGAGGATGCCACGATGTTCGCGGACGATCTCTTGATGCAGTGGATCTTCCACGGCGTCCAGGATCTGGAGCATATGCTGGGCACCATTGCACACTGCTTCCGGATCTTAGCTCAGCTTGGCCTTCAAGTCCAGCATCGGAAGACACAACTTATCGTGGCGCATAAAGGACGGCAGGCATAAAACAGTGGCGCGCTCACACGGCCTCCACTTCGGAGTGCCGCTTCCTACTCATACCCCATGGAGCCAGGACACAAGGCGCTCCGACTGCCCATTGTTACGCAGCTGACGTACCTAGGTATAGTCCTTTCTTACGCCGATGCCACAACTGCCACGGTTGAGCACCGACTGCAGGTGGCCGAGGCGCAGCGAGCCCGGCTTCTCAAAGTCCTTCACTCCCGTACACTTCCTTTGGCTAAGCGGGTGCAGCTCTGGCTGGCCTGCGTCCGGAGCTCCGCCTTGTATGGCCTACACCTTGTAGACTTACAACAGAGACACGTTACGCGTATTACTGTTACCTTGGTCATGCACTTGCGGGTCATTGCGCGCAGTTTCGCGCACATGACTCAGGAGTCCAGTAAAGCGTTGCTGGCGCGTCTACACATTGAGGACCCGCTGCTTTACTTGCTGCAGCGCAGTCAAAAACTGCTTGCCAAGACTCAAGATTCCAGCGATCCTATGGTAGCCAGGCCTAGGATTATGAACTGGTTGGTCCATGTCACTGAATCTAAGCTGGCACTGACCTCGCACCTTGACCAAGCAATAGCCGAGCCCTCCGCCTTTGCTGAGTCGCCCCAAGCGACAGAGTTTCCAACTGAAGAGGCCGAGGTTACACCTCCTCCACAACTACCCGGCCCCCTTCAGGGAGTGCCGTACGGAGCTCAAGTCGCTGGTAAACACGGCCCCAGAACTACTCACTTCTCCTGTCCTACCTGCGATCTCTGGTTTCCGGACCTGGCCACTCTGAAACGGCACCATAGTCAATTCCATGAGACCCCCTTGCCTAATCCTCTTCTTCAGATGGATGCCGCGGAGGTCCGCAAGCATAGCGTCGACGGGATGCCAGTTTGTGTACATTGTCGCAAGGACTTCACCACCTGGTATAATTTTAGGAGACATATCACACAAGGACACTGTACCAATCAACGACAGAAGTCTGACCCCTCTTGCGTGGAGCTCTCGACGACTACCCTTTCTGGTTCGATTGTCCAAGATAGCCCGGCTTGTAAGCCCTCTAGCCCCTCTCCTATTTCAATCTCCGTCTCAGCTGATCATCCCCAGCCACCGGTCCACCCCGAAATGCCAGTAGTGCAACCCTCTGCCGAGGTGATTGAGAATGCAGCGGCCCCGACCTCGGAGGTGCCGTACCCTGTGGCCGCTCCCACAGGCTCACCTCTTGATGGTTTATTGCCCGAAAAACCTGAGGACTGGCTGCGGTTTGCTCGACAGCCGAAGGCTCAGGCACTTCTACGACAGTTTTGCACCACGTGCGGGCAGTGGCTCGTATCGGTGAAGAGC
Organism: Symbiodinium sp. CCMP2592; assembly: GCA_905221615.1. Lineage (NCBI taxonomy): Eukaryota > Dinophyceae > Suessiales > Symbiodiniaceae > Symbiodinium > Symbiodinium sp. CCMP2592. The sequence continues at coordinate 486,665 of CAJNDT010004735.1, forward strand.
GTCAAGTTGCACTATCGCTCAGTGCAGCAGGACCTATATACGACGCACGGCGCGTCCGCGGCAGCAGATTGCCGAAAAGTGGGACATCTCATTTCACCCTGCGTTTTTTGCGGCACCACGGTTACACGAACAGACCAGCATGCCTCTACATGCCCAGTCCTTTGGCAGGCCCGTATCTGTTGTCTTGCTCAGGGTTGCTCCGTTTCCACTGCCCCCGCGCCGGTAGTTCCTCACCCTCGCGATGGCTGCGGAGGGCACGACCGTGGACCTCGACAACGAGGAGAAGAGCGTCTTTGGCGACATTCTGGGGAAGCGCGCCCTGCAGATGGACTTGGAGGCTACCCCAGCCAAGTTCCAGAACCCAGGGGGGAAGGGCCCCCCGACGAACCGGGGCAGCGGAACGCGCCTCAGGCGGACTACCTGTCGCGTCTTCAGAGCGATCACACCGTCATCTTCACGTTTTGGACGGGCAACGGCCCACAGTTGATGGTGCCGCTCCTTCAGGAGGTCGCAGCAACCTGGCGCGAGCAACGCCAGCAGAACAAAGTGACCCGCTCCCTCAAGCAGACTCTCATTCAGTACATCGCAGCGGAGATCGTCACCAGGGTCACTGCCTTCGCGACCGACAAGGAGTCCCAGGTGAAAGCCCAAGAACTGGGGTGGATTACGTCGGACATGGAATACAATTTCTTGGACTGGGACTTCGAGGAGAAGAAACTCGTCCCCCGACAGGCGGAGACGCTCACCCAAGACCAGATTCTGGCGGACGCCAGGCGTCTCAAGACCTTGTTGAAACATCCGGATCTGGTCCTGAAGTTCAGTGGCGGCCGCAACACCAAGCCCGACTCGACATCAGAAACAGCGACGTTTGTGTTGGAGCTGTCCATGCAGCTGCCCGAGGCTGCGGAGGCGATGGCGATCTTCCGGAAATGGTATGCCAACTCAGCGCTCCTGCTCCTCTCTCTCCGTCTCAAACCGGCAGATCCAGGAGGCCGTGGGATGGTAGATGGCAGGGAACTCAGGTCTGTGTGCATTCCTGCTGCACTGCTGCATCTTACACTGCACAACCCGGACAATCTTTGCTACATAAATGCCACTGCATACCTGCTAGCCTACATTCAACACCTTGCTGGACCCTGTACTCAATTACATGACACCCAGTCTCTTGAGCGGTCTTTGCAAGCTTTGTTGAGTGATCCTGTCCCTATACCTGGAGAGCGGCTTACCATCCCTGATCTTCCCGGGTGGCACTCTCTCCTCCGCGGCTGGACGAACATGCATCGCCAGCAGGACTGCCTTGAGCTCATACATCACTTGTTTGACCCACATTGCCCGGCACACATGCGCTGTCAGTGGGAGGCAAGACCGGTACCAGGTACTGTTGCAGCTCGCAGACCCCTTATACGTGGTCTTTTCAGCATTGACCTCCCCTCTCCCTAAGAAAACCTCCAGTGCCACCATCCAAGAATGCATTATCAGCTGGCACGAACAGAAGATTCCCCATGGCCTTCTCCAAGCACCGCCTTACCTGCTAACCAGCCTTGCCCGCCAAAGGGAAAAATAAGACGCATGTCCCTTGTAAGGCCATGCAGCAAGTCAGCTTTCCCGTCTTTCGAGGTCCTGGACATGAGATCCAATGGGCCACCTACGAGCTGGTGGCGGGGATTTTGCACCTGGGGCCCTCGCCCCAGCAAGGCCACTATCGTGCATTTCTTGCGCATCCACGTGATGCCCACACTGCCACGCCCCAGGTGTTTGCTGCTTCCCGTCACGGAGGCGTCGCATCTGCAGGTGCCACGGGGATTTCGGCCCCTTCGGGGAGACCGTCGGCCCCTTCGGGGAGCCTGGCCTACACCTGGTGGTGTACGGAAGATGGTCAAGCACCCGAGTTGTGTCATCCAACATATGCTCGGATCTTGAGTGAGAATTGCTATATTCTCTGCTTTCGTCTCACTAAGCTCTGATCTGTACAGCCAGTGATGCCGGTATTAGTATTAGTGTTAGTGCTAGTCTTCGACTGTGGACTGCAAATCTTTGTAGTCAGGTCTCGACCTCTGTTTCAGCTACTCGTCAAGCTGATGGATGTACATGGCGATGTAACTTACAGCTCTTGTTAGCCGCGCTGAATTCAATCTTGAATTCGGCGTGTCGCCTACGCCGCGCAAGGGACCAGGGAACGGTTCTGCGATCGCAAAGTCAAAAAGTCTCTCTCTCTCTCTCTCGCTCGCTCGCTCGCTCTCTTTTCTGCAGAATATGCAGGACAACATCCATAGCCCCGAAGTCGTCTTGGAGGAGCTGACCACAATCCAGGAGGGGCCAGCAGCGCATCACTGAAGCAAGTGTCTTCGGTAACCTGCGTCTTGCTGCTGCTGCTGTCGTCCTGCAGAATCCTGCAGATCCATCTGTGATGCTTTTGGAGGTCGCCGTCACCAAGCTCGAAGAAAAGGCTGCAAACTACAACGAATATCAGGTGGGTGAGCCGTGTGAGAGGAGAGCAGCTTTCAAGAGCGTAGCGGAAAGTCGCAGCTGGGCGGCGCAGCTCCAAGCCAGGCTCTGTTTTACGTGCCGGTACAGTTTGAGTTCCAGGAGGTCGAGAAGGCTTGGCCGGGTTCGCTCGTGTCTCTGCCGAGGGTAGGCGGAGTTGGGTTCTCAAAGGCGAAGCAGCTCTTCACGGAGAAGTCTCGCCTGTGGAACCTCATCAGTGACTGGAAGGCTGTGACATGCAGCCCCATCGAAACTTGGGAAAGACTGCAAGCTTCGTGTGAGGGATTGTGTCTGTCGGACAGGGGCAGTTGGATGTTTGGAAGAAGACCGACATCACCCAGCTGAATGTGGAGGAGATGAACAAAAAGGTGAGCCCCTGTTCTCGGCATCCGCATTGAATGCGTGCACCTCGCATGTGGGAGCACAGGTCCTGGAGTATTCGAAGACTGCGTATCAGCTGACGCTCGGGGCTCAGACCCAGACCCGAACAGCTCCCTCGGCTCTCGCTGCGGCTGCCGCAGCTCGTCCTTTCGCCTGGGCCAGGCGCAGCCTGGAAGGTGACAAGGTGGCCCAGGAGATCCGGCCGGTGCCTCGAAGAGAGCCCGTCGCGCTCGCGGCTCCCCCGCTCGCCGGCCCCGTCAAGGGTCAAGGCCCCGCGTGTTCTTTCGACCTTCGAGGTCCGAGGTCGATGAGTGGAAGGGCAACATGCCCTGCATCCTGGACCTCGGGAATCCGGCCTTGAGGTCGACGGCCCAGAGCCCTCCGCTTTCAAGAACCCACTCTTCTTAACCCACGTAGTGCGCACGTAGTGGACGTGGCGCCGGAAGCGCCTTTCATCACACAGCTCCTGTGTTGCGGCATAGCGGTGCTGCAAAGTCCGAGCAGCCGAGCATGTCAAGCACTCAAAGTCTCAAAGCTTTCTCATCAGACATGTTTGCTTGGCCAGGGATCGACACAGATTGCGAATCCGTCAGGACTGCTGCGGTTTTCCGTGTACGGGTGTATATACATACTCATATTATGGATATCGGTGTTTCCTTCTCTCTCTCTCTCTCTGTCTCTCTCTCTCTCTCTCTCTCCCTCGCTCTCGCTCTCGCTCTGTCTCGCTGAGTTTGTGCTCATGTGTACACATAGCAACACGCAATGACGAAGTATCGCGTCCAAAGTAGAGCACCATGCTATGCTGTGACCCACGGCGAGACAAGAGACCGTACTGGCTGCGTCGGCAGAGGCAAAATGATTCTCCAGATGTGGAAGCCCCTTCCACAAGTGGCTGCAGGAGATCGACCTCAAGCAGACCGCCGTGTCTCTCACGACTTTGATTGGGGCCAAGGTCTTCGACAAGAAGGACCACAAGGACTCCAGTTCCCTTCGAGCTCTGAGTGCAAGCCTTCCCAGAAGATTTCTGCATTTGACCGAAGGAGTTCATTGCTGAAATTAGCGGCATCGCCAGCGGAGAATTTGCCCTGGAGCAGCAGCTCGAGAAGGCCAGAGGTTTCAAGGCAAAGGCGAAGAAGGTCGCAGTAGGTCGTAGTGTGCCACCATGTGCTGTGCCATTACGTACCGTGTGCACCATGTGCCATCGTCACCGTGCACTGGTCGCCGCGTTTCTCTCTCTCGAGCAAATCTCGTGTTGGCTTCCGGCTTTTTGACCTGGTTCACCGCTGCACAGGTCATCGCAGCTTGGGAGGACATGCCTCTGCCGGTCCAGAACCATCGGAACCAGCGGGACCCGGGCATCGTTCAGAAAGCATGTGGGAGCCCACCAAAGAAAAGGGAGGTCGTAGGAAGGTGCTGCTGCTTCGGACGCAGCTCGCTTTCCAGCTGAGTCTCGCCACAGCATATCATTGAAAGCTGGTCTGACTCTGACCTGGCTTGAGGACTTGTGGATTCTTGGGGACGTTGGTGACATCATCACTCAGCTGGAGGACTGCCTGTAGAGTTGGGCTTGATTGAAGGCGGAGGCCACCATGCCATGGGGCTACCTCGGCTTCAAACCAGCCGTGACCGGCCGGAGGACCACTCGGTGCAAATCCAGACCATGATGGGGCCTGCTCCTCGCAGTCACCTCGCGGTGGGGGCAGAGTCAAGCGAACTGGACTCCTCAGTTCGCGCTTTGTCCGGGGAATCCGTGATCGCGTGGAGACTTGGGAGACGAAGATCAGGCAGGTCTAGGTCTAGGGTCTGTTTCCGGAGTTTGGGGAGACACACGGCGTGGGCTGGCAGGTCAAAAAGGGTCTGTTTCCGGAGCGGGATTGCTTCTCGCTTCGCCTCCGTTCTGGGACGCATCCGAAAGGCTTGCATCTGACACCATCGACGAGTGGCTGCAGGCGGACTGCGGACCGCGGGTCAAGTTAAAGCGAACTGCCTACAGTACAAACTGTCCAGGGCAGCACGTAAGGCATTGAATTCCGGTGAGGTGCAGCGCGGCTGGATGTATCTGGACTCTCGGCCTGAACTTACTGGTTTTGGCTTCCGGAGATACAAAGGCTTGAATGCATCCCGTTGGTTTGGCGGCTCGAAGGGACCTGCTGTTTTCAGGGAGGCTCCCGAATTGATGCACAGGAGAGCATCTTCTCTGCGGAGGACCTGGCAACTTGACAGATGAGTGAAGCTCACGCTGCCAAGCCCTGAAGACCGAGAGCTGCGCCTCAAGAGAGACTGCACTCGCTGTGGCCTGACCCAGCCCTGAAGTTTGCGCAGAGTGCTGCCGGCGCTCACACACTCAAAGCGCTCGGCGTGAAGCCGTGGAAGTGCACGCATCCGGGAGTCGATCGCTTCCTCTGGCGGATCTTCCCGCCGTCCCAGTTCAAGCTCGCAGTCAGGGAGACTCCGCTACCTATGGGAATGCCCATTTTCCCTGCCAGTTTCAGATGCGGCATGCAGCTCTCATTGGATGTGCTGAATGCCTTTGCCGACCCCGAGTAGCTGAATAGCAAATTCCCAGACCCGCAGGCAACTTCCTACTTCAGCCGGGTTTATGGAGGACATCCAAAAGCAGCTCCCAACCGAGTCGGCGAAGTTCAAAGGAGTGGACAAGCCTGGCACCCGGCCAATCCATGTAAGAGCAAGCCACCGAAACAAAACAAATTTGGTGTCCAGGTTTCCAGGGTTTTGGCTGTGTGAAACAAAGCTTTGCAGTATTTGTTGAAACTGGGACGCCCCATGCGAGGCCTGACCGGAATCTTCACCTTGGCTTCAGCTGAGAATGCTTGCTCTTAGCTGTTGTTCTTGTCGTGATAGGTTTTGGAAGGACACGCTGAAGAAGGCCTGGAAGTCTTGGGCCGTGTTATCGCTTCTCGCTTCCAGTCTTCCTCTATTTCGTTTTGCTGAAGTGAGGTGCGCCAATCCTACCGCAAAGCCATGGAAGCGTGCCGGCCTTGACTAAGCGGAGCAACGGGCAACCAGGATCCGGATGGGATGGGATGTGATCAGCCGATCGGCCGATCACAAACCCAACTCGGTTTCGTCAGCGCAGCAGCTCCAAGACCAATGGCAAAGAGCAGCTTTGAGCAGCTACTCTAGCATGCATCAGGCACTAAGCTCGCTGGACTTGAGCTTTCAATATCGGGTTCTCGCCGCAACGGCTTTCACTTCAGGCAACCGTGGAGTTGGCACTTTCAGGGAGGCCCTGTAAAGGGCAGAGTCCAAGGGCAAGATCAGCGCTTTGCCGTTTTTCGCCAAGGTTTCACATACCAAATCTTCTCGCAGGCAGAGCCCCTGGCAGGGTTGATTCAACCGGCTGTGGGTACCGGTCTCCATAAGAAAAGGAACATCAGGCACCACTTAGCAGACGGTGTTGTTCCTTTGGCCTTTGGTATTGTGGGGAAGCCTTAGCATGCCTCGATTCATTCCAATGGTGTAAATGCACAAAGAAGTGTCCGGCTGCAATACTCGTTTGCCGCCCTACCGCGTTTGGCTCACAGCCAGTTTTGGGGCAGAAGCGGCGCACCGCCGCAAACCATTGTGTTCGCTTTACGCCTTTGCCCGAAGGGGTGATCGCCAGCCGCGCAGGCCTGCGGGGCAAGAAAAGATGCTCACTGATCTCACTTTCATCTGCTTTCGCAGGTTGCCCGATAAGGTACCTGTCTGCAACGTTTCGCGGTCGATCTGTGCCGTCGTTGGGTGGCTGGTAGAGTTAGAGCACGGAAGCTTGGTTTCCGAGTGCTCCATGTCTCGCAGAATCTGCGGATGTCACCCCTGTCCAAGACATGTTTGCAGAAGGCACGAAGAGGCAAGATGTCGATGCAGAGTCTGGATCCCCAGTCGCGGGTTCCGTAGGGTCACCAGTCGCTTCCGATCGCAGAAGCATGACAATGATCTTCCACCTGAGGTGGTAGCTTCCGATTCCTCAACCTCATCAAGCACCCTGGCTTCCGGGGCATGTGTGCCGCGTCGATTCTCCGTCCCCATCCCCATCCCCACACCGAGGCCGGTGATGTGCGTCCTTCCGGAGGTGGAGGCTCCAGACCGCAGCTCGGCAGGAGAACTTCGGAGTCCCCCTGGCCCTCGCCACTTCCTATACTGTCCGGCATGTAATGTTCAACGCAAGTGCTCGGTTAAACTTAGCGCAGCAGACGTGTCGCGAAAAGGTGAAGGTGTCCGACACTGGTACGTCCATGTGGTCCAAAGCGCTTTTTCGAAAAACTCGTGCTGTCGAACCGTCCTGTCATCGCAGAACGCGCTGTTCAGCAGGGTTGACACAACTCGCCGTGCTGATTTAGTGACACGACAGAAGCGCCTGTTTCATAGCACCACATTATATTCTGAAGCCTGGTGTTTCCCAATTTCTCGGCAACTGCTCAGTGAGAGCACACAGAGACGATGCGATTAGGACCTGATATTCTGGGACCTTAATTAATTTTTCAGCATTCAGATGATTGGGACATTCGGGTGTTGCGTGGGACATGCCAAGAGCTCATGCTGAGGTCCCGTTGAGCATGTGAAGATAGGGGCCGGATGATCAAAGGCTTAGGTTAAACCAAGCTTAGAGGTAGGTTTTTTGGGGTTTTCTATGAATACGTATGCAAACGCATGCCCACGTTAACAGTTTGGTCACAAAGCTGCGGCTCTGGGAGTGGGAGGCGTGCAGGTGCTGCAGGTGCCCACGGCTGTGCGCGATCGCGGTGAAACGAAGATGGATCGCCGTGAAGCGAGGGAGGTCTTGAGATGTCTTGAGAGTGAAGGGAGGAGAACAGATGGAGGAGCTAAGCTGCTAAAGTCAAGAGGAGCAAACAGGTTTTGTCTGCTTCGGGTTCCACGTTGGCAGCCTCTCACAGTGCGCAGCGGCGCAGCAATCGGCCTCGTCGTCCGAGGTAGGATTCCTTTCAAAGAGAAGATTTTGCCACGGCCTCGAAAGGATTGAGTGCAGATTCGCGGATGTTGCATTCAGCGAACAGAATAGGTCCGTGATAGTGTAAGCTGGATCAGTGCGTAATTCGCTGCTCTCCAAGAGCGCTTGAGGTGGACGTCCATCTCCTTGTTTGTTTTCCTAGTTTGCTGCCAGAGCCCAGTCTGCATTGGCCTCCGCTGGGAGCTTCAATGCGATGTGACCAATGCTTAGGATCCCGCTCTATGGCGTGCTGACCTCCAAGAGTGACATGGCTTTACCAGAACTTCCTGATATTTTTTCCAAATCCAGATGCGTCGGAGTCACGCTGCGTTCAAACCCGCAAAGATGTCGTGGTGAAGGCTCCGATCCCTTCTACTGGATGCGAGTCATTCTAGTCCCTGGGCGTGCATTGAGGCCTTTCCATTTTCTTGTCCTTTCGGAGCGTCTTTTGGAGCAGCCTTAGCTTATTGCCGTGAGGAATGTCGGGTTCTCTCGACGGTATTGTTTTGTTGGTGTTTGGATATTGGACCTGTCTGATTGGGTCAAATCATGCGGCTTGAACTGCAGCTGTCCTCGGACTCGTGGCTGAGGCTTCCAATCGAGGCACTCTCATGGAGTCAGAGTCCTCAGCGCGAAGCTGTTAGACATGCAGCAGTTCTTTGGGATGCTTCGGAGTTGAAGTGACAAGTCGCCACAGGCTCCCGGCTCCCGCCCGCCATTGGCTAACATACCAGTACCGTTGCACTGAAAATGTAAAGTCGCCACCAGTTGAACAGCGGAGACTCACAGCGGACTATACAGACGAACAATTTCCGAACAGCTTGGGCTTGTCCGTTCCGAGGCTTGGAATCTCGCCGATCATTACCTCCGGCATGGCCGCCTGGCTGCAGCTCTGAACGACACAAACAGCTCGGAGAGCATAATGACGTGTTGGTGTCTGCTGTTTGGCTCATGTGGGCAGCTTCCCTCGTGCAAGTGTAATTGGTTGCATCGAAGATCTAGCGCTTCAGCACACGGCCAGCTTCCGTCTGGTCCGCCTTCAGCATCCTGTGATTGCCGGAAGCATCCAGGTGATGCAGCTCTTAGCCGGCAGCAGGAGCCGCAGGTTAAGCTAGAGTCTAGACAAAGCTTGAGGCATCACTGTGCTGTCGTGATTCTGTTGAAGTCAATCCTTTGTACATACCACCCGCAGCAACAGCAGCAGCTGGTAGCATGCAGCTGGTAGCATGCAGGTGGAGCATGTACCAGTAGCAAGCAGCATGCAGCATGCAGCATGTAGCATGTAGCATGTAGCATGTAGCATGTAGCAGTGTAGCAGTGTAGCAGCGTAACACGTAGCAACGTAGCGTGTAGCATGTAGCATGTAGCATGTAGCTTGTTGCTTGTAGGTAGTTGATGATGATGATGCTGTTGATGATGGTGATCATGATGATGGCAGCAGCAGTAGTGGTCGTCGTAGTATGTCTACTATTTCTATTAGTAGTAGTCGTAGTGGTAGTGGTAGTGGCAGGCGCAGTCGTAGTAGCAGTAGTAGCAGTAGTAGCAGTAGTAGCAGTAGTAGCAGTAGTAGCAGTAGTAGCAGTAGTAGCAGTAGTGGTAGTAGTAGTAGTAGTAGTAGTAGTAGTAGTAGTGGTAGAGGTAGTGGCAATGGTAGTAGTAGTAATGGTAGTAGTAGTAGTACTACTACTACTACTACTAGTAGTGGTAGTGGTAGTGGTAGTGTTGGTGGTAGTGGTAGTTGTAGTGGCAGTCGTCGTAGTAGTAGTAGTCGTGGTGGTGGTGGTGGTGGTGGTGGTGGTGGTTGTCAGGTGGTGGCAGTGGTAGTCGTCGTCGTCGTCTTCTTATTGTTGTTGCTGTTGCTGCTGCTGTTGCTGCTGTTGTTGCTGCTGCTGTTGCTGCTGCTGATGCTGCTGCTGCTGCGGCTTGTGCTGCTGCCGCCGCTGCTGCCTCTGTTTGCGTTGCTCTTGCTCTTGTGGTCGCTGTTTCTCTCGCGGGCTCTTGCTCTTGCTGCTGCGCCCACTCGTGTGCCCGACGGACCCATGTTGAGTCGAGCGGTCTGACGGCTGTGATGCCGATGCACTTTCTGCAGAGAGGGCCTGAGGGGCTCGTGAGGAGACGAGAGTTCGGCAACCCCGTGGGTGCAGGATTATTGACGTGGACCTGACTCTCAAGGAGGATAAGATCCTTTTCCAGGGTGCGCAGAAACTGTTGCCTGGCGAAATTTAGGCCGCATTGCCTATGCATGCTCGCGAGCTTGCGCGACGATGTGCTTCGAAGCATTAAGTGCCAGAAAGGGATTCCACAGACGTCGCCACTGCTGCGTGTCTAGGCTCCGAAAGGCCCATGGGTAGCCAGTCTCTAGGGCCGAAGGAGCGAATTCCGTTCAAGATCAGATTCGTGTGTGCTCACTCCGCGGGCTAAACCCTCGCATCCCGCGGAGCAGATCCTGTCAACGTCGAATTGGTTCCACTTCCCTCCTTGTCTTCAGGTTCGGCATGCTGATCACCATGGGAGAGGCAGGAGTGCTTGGTAGTGTCGCAGTTTTGAAACGAAAGTGCCGTTTTCGCTTCGAGGCCGTGGCCTACGTCATGAGTGGCATGTACGGCAGCCTGCGGGAGATTGGCCGCTCAGGCAGAAATAAGGCACTCCACGGCCCATGCAGACTCTGCCCTTGCGTTGCCATTGGCTTGCCGAGGAGCTACCAGTGCCATCCTGATCATCCTGCAGCTCTTCTTTGCCGGGATTGTGGTTATCCTGTTGGACGCAGGGGCCCCCAGCAGCCAACACTTGGGGTGGAGGGCCTGTGATGGATCCCGTGTTTCCGTTGGCGTCTGCAGCAGCCAGCCCCTTGCACCAAGCGCGAAAAGACTCTCATTGTTTTGCGATTGATGGGAGGGCAAGGTCATAAAGCACGATTTGCATGGAACTTCTGAACTCAGGAGCTGATGCAGAAGGGCTATGGCATGGGCTCCGGAATCTCGCTTTTCATCGCGACGAACATCTGCGAGAGCCGCACGGCCAGGCATTAGGAAGCACGTTGCTGAGGTCACAGGTCTTCAGGCTGGAGAAACTCAAGCTTTACTCGTAGCCGTCGGAAGTCACCAGATGTCGAGAAAAGAGCAGCAACGCATGCCCGCATGCCCCCGGATCAAGGCATCATCTGGAAGGCCTGAGCGAGGGTTGGGGCAGTCCAGATTAGTTCGGATCAGAGTCGAGCGGAAGAGCACTTGAAGTTCGATTAGCCATCGGAGTCGACGGTGCAGAGAACTTGTTGAAGGCATTCTCCCCAACGACCATGAACACTGGCAAGGGAATCTTGGAGCCGCAAGTTGGCCCTGCCGCGCTCGTGACACATCTTTGAGGGATGGGCACGGATGGCACGGCCAGCTCTGCTCCACAGTGCTACTCGCTGCGGCACAGCGTGAGACTCCGAGGAACTGAGTTTGAAGGTGCCATCGTTGCAACCTTCCACTTCATGGCATCGAGGCCCTGAAAGTTCAAGTTGCCAGAAGCCACTTCGTCACTTCGCGCTCTGCAAGGAGCGACAAGCTGATGGCCTTGAAGGAGGCCTTCTACAGACAATCTGCAGCTTGCTCTGCACACTAGAATCACTAGAACCAGCCTGCAGCTTTGCTGGAGAGCGAAGAGACATCAAGAAGCGAGATAAGGCACCGAATCTCACGAACCTCTTCGCCACCGTGCCTCGACACATCCTGCACACGTTCTCTGCATTGGCACCGCATGAGTGGCTGAAGCTTGGGCGCTCGGCCCTTGAGGTCCTCGTCTTCTTCATTGTGATCTACTTCCAAGGCCGAGACTCGTACCGCACCGCCGCTTCACAGATGCACCCAGCACTTTCGCAGGTTTCAAAGTCGACCTGCCAGTGAAGTATCAGAAGATGCGAGGATCGCAGGCTGGAGCCGAGAGGGAGAGGGCGGAGACGAGAACATGTTTTGGCCGAAGCGCATACTCGCCGTGACCTTCTGCCGCTCGTGCCGTCTCTTCCCCAAACATCAACATCAAGTCAGCCGAGGTAGGTGTGTTTTGGTGACTCAAGCGTTCATTGCGTGAGAAATTTTGTTTGCTGACCAGCGGAAGTTCGCCAGTGAAGGCAATGCCACTTGGTTTCCAGGGCCATGAGTCGCAGAGAGAGAGAGAGAGAGAGAGAGAGAGAGAGAGTAGCCATTTTGGCTCAAGTGCTGCACCTTTGCTTGGAGGCCTGTGCCGCCTCCTTGCATCGGGGGGGAGGTGCGGGGTTAACCCAAGGCTGTCCACCTTGGGGGAGCCTGCGCACTTTTCCCACGCGGTGCTTGAGTCACATATCCGACGCTGTGTTGCTTAAGCGAGTGCCGCTAGGGGGCGCGAGCCATAAAGGACACCGGCACGATCGTGACACTTCCCGCAGTACACTAAGCTGGTGACTGCAAGAGCCTCTTCCTGGACGCTTCAGTGTCGGAGGGGAAAGCCAACTGCACCATCGACAGTGAGGACGCCAACGCCCTGCTTCGCGAGTACTTCCTCTACGCTGGGAGGGGGACTCCTTCAACTTCAAGATCGTGACTGTGGCAAGGACGACAAGATAGTGAAGAACATGGAAAAGCGTGGGGGAGGAAGCAAGAAGGTCTGCAGGATCTGCAGGGAGGGGGGAGGGATCTGTCGTCCAGGCATGCGTAAGGTGCACGAGCGATCAGACTCCCAATGCCGGTTCTTCGGGTCAGAAGCTTTGGGAAACATAAAGCTCAAGTTGCCCGACAGCACCACAACCAGCCAGCCACAACAGACCGAAGGGGGACGCGGCAGACGTACACAGGTACCCTTCGAGAACATGACGGCCTACGTGACTCCTGGGGGGATAGCCTTACACTACCTCCCAGGACCGCTGGACAAATGGAACAAGCAAGAAGTGGTTCGATGCCCGGATGGTGGGGGATGGTGCCACAGCCCTTCCGGGCGACCCCTTACACGTGGGGAGAACGACGAGTACGACCAGTTCTACAAACGGCACCAAGCCAGGTGCCACACGGCCCAGCAAGCAGACAGACTGGCGAAGATAGCGGACAAGTACTTACCGGAGGTGGCCCAGGAAACGCGTGCCTACATGATCCGCTTTCCGGGGGCGATCAAAGGCCTGCTGCGCCAAGCCCGCCGCATACGTCGTGCGGTTAGGGCACGGCAAAAAAAAGCTTCGCCACGGGGGAGAACAACAGCAAGACCGACCAGGAAGAAGCCGAGGCCAGACGACCCAAAGCCTGCGAAAAAGGTGGGGAAGAAGAACGTGAGCCCAAGCAGCAAGCCGGGGGATGCGACAAAGGAGGGGGCGTCAAGCCATGCCCCGAGCACCACGGCAAAGGCCACAGAGACAATGCAAGACCGAGCTCAACCACCACAGCCGCGAGAACAAGTACCACCACCACCAGAGTTCAGCGAGGAAGTGGACTGGGGGGACACAGAAGACGAGGACAGCAGCACCGACGAGGGGGCGGAAAGCTCCCATGAGTTACCTCAGGTCCCGGGGTGGCACAGACCAAATGAACCTGCTGGACCACCACCATGGATGAGAACGCCGCGACCCACACCAGGCACAACAGGAGGGGAAGCCAGCTCCTCGGCTGAAGGGGACGACCAAGAGTACCAAGCCGCAGCCCGCAGAGGGGGGAAGCTAGCTCCTCGGCCAGAGGGGAACGACCAAGGACTCCGAGCCGCAGCCCGCAGAGGACAGTGAGACTCCAAACAGGTCCGATGTGGGACGCGATACGGCGGGTCCAGGCACATATGAGAGGCGCACCGTGAACTACAAGCAATGAGCGAAGGGGACTTTTCATTTCCTTTTTGAACGAGTGACGCAGCCTGCGTTCTCCAAAAGAGGGGAACCTGCGTGACTATGCCCAGTAGCAGCCAACAAAGGGGAAAGGAGGGACACTGATGTTGTGGGGTGTTGTGTTTCGGTTTGTTTTGGCTGCTTGTTTCGCGGTTGTGTTTTGTCCCCGGCCCTCCTCTTCCCTAAAGTGCCCTGCTGCGATTAAGCCGCCACCTTTTGAAACCCAGCCGGGGGATTGCACGATAGCATGCCCTATGTAACATACTCGTCAACTTTTGCAGTACTCTGCCATGACTTGGCGATTTCTTACACCACCCGTCGCTACACGACGGCTTTCTATCCGCCTGACACAATTCACTGCACTCCGTCGAAAGACGATGACGTTTCCGCCCTACTGCCGCTAATTCGGCCCGCCTGCTCCGCTGCAGGGGGGATTTTAATTCAGCAAGCTCCCTTTGTCGAGTAATGTGGCTTTCGGGATTAGTGCGTCTTTTTTGTGGGGGTGTTGTTTTCTTGAACACCTGACAAGGGGGAGAATTTCGACCGGCCTTTTCCTTTTATTTACTGCGGCAGCTCCAAACACAGTGCAGCGAAACCTGCTTAGAAGGACTTAGGTACGCGGACATTGGTTAGCCATAGGGGCCCGGAGATGTGGCCGGGATGCGGGGGGTTTTAGAGTTCTAGGTGGGGATCGCTGCATGAAAACCTGGAGCATATTTTGTGGTTCCCTGCCTTAATCTGGAAAGACCCCAATGCCAACCACTCACTAAAACAGTGTGAGGGTTGGGCGGGCCTAAGGCCTGAGGGTCTTGCGGGACCCCTAAGCCCAGCAGAAAGAAAGAGAGAGAGAGAGAGAGATGGGTTGGGGGTAAAACCCCTGCACCATAACCCTGGCGAAAGAAAGAGAGATGGGTCTGCCAGGGCTCCTTCCCCATCAAGCTCTTCTACACCTCCAACATTCCCATCATCCTGCTCCGGGGCAGCCAGAGCACGTCCTTTCGCAGTCGGATCGGCGTGTCGGACTGCGGCTGAGGCAGACAGCGCTGGTCTCGAATCTCTACTTCCTGTCTCAGCTGCTTTACAGGCCGGCCACAGAATCCGTCGTGGTACGCTCTCTTCGGCTCCGCGGCAGGCGCTTCAAGTCGAACATGCTGGTGAACTTGCTCGGCCAATGGCAGGCAGCATCGCCACATCTGCACTGTGTCCCTGACTTTTTGTGTTGCTCTCTGCCGTGAAACCATTTGATTGAAGTTGCAGGAGGCAGACTTTGGTGGTCAATCCGTGCCGGTGGGAGGTTTCGCCTACTACATTTCGCCACCCTCCAGTGCTGGGGCCCCGGCGTGGAGCTGGCGTCTTCTCGGAGTGCGTTTGTCCGTCGTGGCGCTGCCGAGGTCTCCAACATCTGGGAGGATCCGCTTCATGCCCCGTGGCAGACTGGGCTCGGGGTCTTCCAGTCTGCAAGAACAGCATGAGTCCGTGAGTCCATGCCTTTGGGAAGAGGCCCAGGTCTTCGGTTCTTCGGTTCAGGTCTTGTGAGCGGCAGTGCCCACGCTCTTCAGCGCCTGAAGCCACTGCAAAGTGCGGCAAGGCACTGATCTACGTGTCCTTCGTCCTCATCTCCTGCGCGCTCTTCTCCAAATTCTGGATCGAGGCGCATCGGCAGTTTCGGACGGTGGTTCCGCTATGCGCTTCTCTCTGTCGAACTTCTGAGTTTTGGCGGCTGCTCTGCACTGCTCCTTTTTCCGCTTTTCCTCGGACAGAAGGCTGATTACTCATAGGGCTTGTCTCGCGAAGGTGTCTGGGTCCTCGCCCAGGGACGTGGCGAAGCACCTGCGGGATCAGTCCATGGTCTTCAAAGGCCCTCAGGGACTCATCGTGTTGGGTCTCGAAAGAACAGTGGCAGCACCCGACAGTATCCGAGAAGTAGCACTCCAACGCGTGGAACAACAACCGCCACGCTTCTGCCAGGCCACAGAGAAGAATCCCTGTCCCGGGCTTGGATCAGGGTCGGCAGTGTTCTCCGGAGTTTCGAAGAGTTTGTTGACCACGTGGTACAATGTCCACGCAGAGGCGATGTCCTGTAAACTTTGCAGGAGTAGAATCTTCAAGCGATCAGCTTTTCTCCGTGGAAGCATCTGCTCGAAGTGTTCCTTGAGTGTCCTCATATGACCCGCACTCCAGGGGTTTAGGGACTTCGCCGGGGCCCTCAGCTTGGAGCTCTGAACCCTTAGGTTGAAGGTTCTGGACATGTACATCCCTACTGCGGCCGCCTTTGGCGGCATGTGCATCGGTGCCAGCCCCAGCAACACACACACGAGCGCACTCCAGCCACACAGGGTGCCAGGGCTACATCAATCCTATGCTGTCGAGTGCAGATCTGCACCTGCTGAACCGAACGAGACCTCCTGTGTCATGCCGTCTTGAGCCGCTGAAATGTCCTTCGTACGTCATGACGGTCTGGAGTCTTTGGAGTACTGTTGGATTGTTTAGTCTAGTGCCTTCACTCGACCGTCTGACTCAGCCGTTTTTCCCAGGGATGCTGACCATCATGGCAGACTTCCTTGGAGCGATCGGCAGTGGCACGGGCATCTTGCTCGCGGTTGGGCGCTCAGCACAGGGTGTTTTGTGGGGTTCCCCACTTACGCAATACCATACATTTTCATGTCCCGCGACGGGAGGTAACCATCATCTACCAGTACTTCGAGATGATCTACAAGGATTCCTTCCGCCGGGAGGGGAGGTGTTGTCCCGGCAGCTGCGCAGCTGCGCAGCTGCGCAGCTCACAGGGATCTGAGTTGCTGCACTTCGACCCGACGTGGACACTTCGACGATAGCGAGGGGCACAAGCACAACAGTCCAAGCAAGGGCAAACTCAATAAACGTCGCGCTGATCCGTGATGGTGAGCAAAGTCTCGAGTCTCGCGGCTTCGCTTGGCATGCTTAGCTTTGTGCGTGGCCAGGAGAAAGAGCAGGGCAACATGCTCTTCTGAGTCTGAGCGGGCCGTTTGAAACCTGGCTTTTGCCGTCCCAAAGCTACCAATTCCTTACGCCATCTCTCCGACCCAAAAGACACCAATTCCTGGCTTCAGTTTGATGAGTGTTGATCCCTTAGATCCCAGATCCCTGAAAAGCGGCTGCTCCTTCGGAGTCGCCTCCGCTCGGCTCGGCCTCTGAAACGCCTGCACCCCTGGGCGAATCGGATCTAGATACCGGCATGCGGCATGTAGGTTGGAAGGAACGTGGGATCTTCAGCGATATCCCCGGAAGCACATTGCGAAACTGTTAATGCAGTGTCTTCACGGCTCATCAGATGCGATGTAGAAGAAACTCGCTAGAAACGGGTTGATTTGGATAAAAAACTGCGAAGGAGGCAGGACTGATCTGAGGGGCGTGGGCCTCTCTCCGTGCACAAAGACGTCAGGCTGCTCATGCAGCTTCTCCGATGAAGTACGAACTGTCCAACAAGATGCGTGCAGGCATGTTGTAATATCTCGCATTATATGCAGATGTACTGACACTACGTCATGCTGTGCCAGATCCTTGTCCAGTCAATGTCATTCAGGTGTACACTATAGGCATGTATCTATGTGCAGGTATGCATACAAGCTGTGTATGTTAATACAAGCTCAAACTTGGATAGGTGGTTATAGACAAACGGATCGACAAACGAATGGGAATGTATGACATATGTATACATATATACACACACATATATATATACATATCTATTAACATGTATATATGTACTTATTCAGTGTTATGATATATATATATATACATACATACATATAGACATACATACATACGTACATACATACATTGCATTGCATTGCATTGCATTGCATGAGTGCATACATACATACACACACACACATAAAAAAATATATATATATATATATGTATATATACACACACACCTATAATGTACATATACATGTATGCACATATATATATATATATATATGTTGTTCTATACAAAGATGTACATGTCTGTACGTAGATGCATAGGTGTTTGTGTACGGATACATGTATGAATGCGTGCATGCATGCATGCGTGTATGTACATGCAGTTGTGGCCCGGCGCTGCTTTTGCAGACGACTTTACAGGTTGCTTCCAAAAATGTGCACGCGATTCACATGGGCCGGAGACCGATACAATCTTGCCTTTCTTGTGTACTACAGACTGTGCTTCTGTACATCTCGGAGTCGATATGTCTTCATGTCTCGGACCGAATATTGGCGCCGGATTGATACCTGTTTATTTTCTACTTGCAAGATGGTACTAGTGTTGATATACTCACACCTATTTCGAAGGGTCGTGCGGACAACATACAACCTGGTACAACTTGTGCCGGGGGGTTAGTAAGGGTTGCGTCATGTCATGGCCCCGATCATGAGGACTGACTACGAGCACCCAGCTCTAGTTCTGACTGGTAACAGCAGTTTCTGTCGCATGCTCTCATGTCCGGTTTCTTACCTGTTACATCGCAAGTAGAAGAAAGAAGAGAACTCGTCTGAAGAAGAATGTAGCAAGGTGGTTGGAAACCACGCTGTTTCGTGTCCTGAACCTCACGAACCACTGCAATGCTCAAAGTTTCCAGTGTTTCCAACTCCCCAGACTCACGGCCGAAAGCATTACCAAACATTCAAAATTTCCGAGTTGGCACCCCGCCTCCCCCCGGTCTCCTTCGGACGCCAAGCAATAGATTCCAGAAAAATTGAATGTGTGGCTTAAGTTTCAGGATTCTCAGTTCGGATGTTTTTGGACGTTACAGTGCTTGGCGAATCCTGCACGCCCATCAGGCGAACGCGCGATGCGGATCTGGGGGGGCAGGGGCTGGTTTCTCATACGATGAGAATACATTGTCTATGTGTAAGTATGTGTGCGTATATATACACACGAATATACCCATGTCTCTGACGACGCCTTCCAAGGCACGCGCAAATTTTCATGGGATGTGTTCCTTTTCTCTGCGCGCATGATGCATGCACCTTTGCCTATCATTTCCAAGCTGCTGACCGACCTGGCTATCCGGTAGGCAGGCATGTCGGTGGGGACGCCTATGCACATACACATGCACATGCATGCATACATGGTTGCATGCGTACTTGCGATGTGTTCCGTACTCACGTACACAGTTCGCATCGTATAGCATAGTATATTAGCCTGGTGTAGCGCATGTACTGCTGCACTTTTGATGTGAATTACAGCAGATGGGCTGGTGTACGTCAGCAGACAGAAAGTTACGGTGCAATGCTGAGTAATCCTGCAAGCTTCTCACAGCCCAGTATGTAGAGAACAGTAAACCACAGCAAGCAACTCAAGTGGAAGTAAGGTAGGATGCGATATGAGACCTGACTTCACGTCGGGCTGCTCGAGCAGCTCTTAGCCGGCTCAAGTCGGCCCTAGGTCTCTTGCTGAGGCGGCTGTCTGGGGGCGGTGGTGGAGCTGTTAAAGGTGTTACAGTTAAACATGCCGAAACTTCAGCAAATGGTTTCATCGGGTTCGGCGGTTTGCGCTGCCCCCCCGATCGCTTCAGCGAGTTCTCAGACTCACTCGACGCACCTTCGACCCAAAAATCGCACTCTGAAGAGGTTCTGCATGATATAGGGTAGACCGGAGGGCTCGTCAGTGAAGCTTCATACCACCGGTTTCGACACCTCTCCAAAGGATTGAGAAATGCCAGCGACCAGCTGGATCAGATCCAGAAGAGTCTGGAGGCCGCGCTTGAGTTCAAAGCCTTCAAGGAAGGGTCGAAGATGGGCGTCTAGGGGGTCGAGCAACGACCGGTAGGCATACTTGGAGACGAAGCGGGCCTCTTTCCCGCCGCCGGGCTGAGCATCAGGGCACTCGCTGTTCGGATCTGAGGCGAGTTTCGACTGTGACTGTTTGATGCGCTCAGGAGATTCTATTTCCTGTCCGATGACGAGCTGCTTAGCATCATGTCTCAGACGAGGCCGGGGCGAAAGCAGCAGCGGCAGCTCCCGCCCAGATCCCATCCTCTGCTGCCACTCGCCCTCCGAAAACATAATGCTGCTACTCCTGCTACCAAAAGGACGACAAGATTACACCATGTGTATGACCGGGTCAACTGCGGGACATAAGCTGATGCATCAAAGTTAACTGCGCGGCAGCAGCCGCTTTGCTAACGAGAGTAGTGTGCTTCTCTGTGATCGCATCCCGACTCTGCGGTTGGTGCTCTAGCCTGGATGCCTTTGGAGACATTTGGAGACTACCGCTGCAGCGCCCAGATTGGGCTGTATTCGACCATGGGCGTCCCAGGGTAGGCCCACGACCAAATTTGGTGGGTGTCGCCTTGAGAAGCTCGACGCTCTCCCGAGATGGTGGAAGACACCCCCAAGAAATGTGAGTCAGATTGCTACGGCTGGCAAACAACCAACCGTTCCCCAGCAAGGCCACGCCCAAGGAGTTTGAGTCCGTTTGGACAGAGTTTGGGTGAGTCCATGCGTGCTCCAAACGAACTTCACGGTGCATCGAGATCCATGCCAGCCACAGATGGAAGGGGTGCTAGCACGAAACGAGAATGTACCTGAGGATTATATTCTAGGGGCTGCGCCCGGGTGCGGGCAGCGCAGGTAGAAGCCTGAAGCTAGGCCACGCACCCGCCCTTGTGTTTTCCCCTCCCCTGGCCCTCTCAGCCCTCGTCGGCAGCCCGCACTCGCCCTCCGCCGAACCCCACTGATGCTCATGATGCGCGCCCCTTTGGGGCTTCCCAAACCAATTCAAAAACTAACAAAACAGATAAAAAAAACATAGCCTCCGGCCACAAGGCCGGTTACGTCGTCCACGGCCCGCCATACCGTGGGGAATGGCTGCAAAACGCGCGCGCGCGCGCGCGTGTTCCGAGAAGCCTCCGGGCGAGGGCCCGCGCGGCCCGATGGAGAAACGAAGGTCCGATGAAGCAGGGTCGGCGGCGGGTCGGCGGCACAGGCGGTTGTGGCTTTTGCTTCGCAGAAACTCCCTCCTTCGGCTTGGGCCAGAATTTAGGGGCTGCGCCCAGGTGCGGGCAGCGCGAGCTGTTGTCAGAAACCCGCGGTATATAGATAAGTGCAACGTAGGCCCGAAGTGCGCAACTTGTGGGTGATCGTAGGCTCTCAGCCCCCGTCGGCCCTGCATGTAGCCCGCACCCCCCGTCCGCCGGACCCCGCTGATGCTCATGATGCGCGCCCTTTGGCGGCTTCCGCAACCCACTCAAAAACTTGGGAGTTATGACTTCGCGCCCACGTCGCGCCGCCGGCGCCGGTTGCGGGCGCCCGAGGGCTCATGATGCTCGCCGGCTCGCCTCCTGGGGTCGTCCACGGCGGCCCCGAAACCCGCCACACCGCGGGGAATGGCTGCAAAACGCGTGCGCGTTCCGAGACGCCTTCGGGCCAGGCCCCGCGCGGCCCGAGGGAGAAACGAGGGTCCGATGATGCGGGGTCCGGGGCGGGTCGGCGGCACTGTCGGTCGTGGCTTCTGCTTCGCAGACGAAGCTCATTCGTCTGAGCCATAGCTCAGTCCATACAGGGCAGCGAAGCGCTGCCCGACTTAATGGCTGCCGCCAATGCCGCCGACCCCAGAAGCATGCGCACGCACGAAGCGCAAACCTTAGACCCCGAACCCTGGCAAACCTCAAAGTCCAAAAGTCCTCTCGTCAGCGGCAAAATTGTGCGTGGCTCCCAGAACTGAGGCATAGTCGTCATTTCAGAATTTCAGGCGCGTGTGTCAGGACGGGCTAGTGAACTCGTCCGTTAGGACGGGCGTGCGAGGGCATAGGGCTTGTGGGTTTCAGTTTCGGGTTGGTTGCTTTGGGGGTTTTGTGGGAGTCAAAGTAAAAGGGTTGGGCCGGGTGCGCAAGCCTCGGGTGGGCGGTGTCGGGTGTGTAAGCCCCGGCCACGGCTTGGGTCGGGAGCGGAAGCCTCGACTAAATCCCGGGTGCGAAAGCCTCGGGTGGGTCCGGGTGCGAAAGCCTCGGGCTTCAAGTGAAGTTCAAATGGCACAGGCCGAGTATCTTCACAATGTTGTGTCTAATGTCTAAGCACATCAAAAAGCTTGAACCCTAAACCCTAAACCTTAAACCCTAAACCCTAAATCTCAAGCGCCAAACTTTAAATCCTAAAGCTAAAACCCTAAACTGTAACTCTAAAGTCCAAATTCTAAACCTTAAACCGGCATCGTCTGGGGCAGTTCGGAGTCTCGTGTGCGATGGTGTCGTAAAGTTGCACCGAGAGCCTGGAAAGCACCGTCGAGACTCGTGGAAACTGCGCCTTAAACTGTGGAAGCCGTGCCGAGAGCCCCAAAAGCCCCTCCGAGAGCGTTGCAAGCTAGCGTCTGGCGCAGTTGGGAGTCTGGTGTGCGACTGTCTCGTAAAGCTGCGCCGAGCCTGGAAAGCACCGTCGAAAGTCGCGGAAACTGCACTTGAAACTGTGGAAGCCGTGCCGAGAGCCCCAGGAGCCGTTCCGAGAGTGCCATGCAATGCGTGCTTTGTATAAGCGTTTGTGTTCAGAAGCGATCTGCTGCTCTCTTAAATCTTTTTCGTTCCGTGTGTGTAAAGACTCAGAAGCCGAATTCTAAGAAATTCTGGCCAATTCTTAGGTCTTGCAAGGTCTGAGTGAGCTTGTTGGCGGATCGGCAGCATTATTGTGTGAGCGAGAAACCAGCTCGATTCAGCAAGTGATCCTTGCCTGCTCGGTGATCGGATCATCAGCTTCGTGATTTTCCGTTACCCTTCTATTTCTTTTACCAACAGGCTGCGCAGCATGGCAGTGGTCTTCCAGCTTCCGAAGAAACAGATGCTGCTGTGTTGTCGGCAGCTATGAGAGCACAGGCACGTATGCAAGTGCAAGGACGGAGGATCATTGAAAGGCTCCGTCAAAGATGCTTTGCCAGCCGAGCTAGAGCTCCACAGTTTCACTATACAATTCATCCGATGTTCATGCAGAATCAGTCTGTCTTCGTACCAGTTACAACTTTGTCTCCGGCGATGCCTCACCTACTTGTCATTGCAGCTGTGTGCAAGTCGTGGCTTGCTGCGGTTGCGAATTTCATGCATGACAAGTACATGATTGACTTCCGTGGACTTATGCGCACTTCCCACCAGCGGCATTACGATCCACGGAACCAATGAAGATCGATTTCGATTTCGAGCTGAGGTGTGGTCGGATGTTCGTGTGGTCGCAATTCGTAGCCCGCTTCCGACAGTACCGTAGATTCAAACGAAGGATTTTTGGAGACTTGAGGCTGACATAAAAATCCGAGCTGGAAGTCGGGTTAACTCGTCCGTTAGGACGGGTGATGAATGAGGGCGGGTCAGAGAAGCTGCATCCCTCAGGATGCAGAGAGTGATTTAGCTTCGGGAGTGTAGAATCGGCACTTGCGAGTTGGATCGCATCTCCAATCTCCTCAAGCCGAATGAGCCAAACTTCCCGTAAAGGTTCAACTTTAAAAGAAGCCCCCCAAACCGGCATCTAAAGCCCACACGTTATTTTCCCAACCCTGCTGAGACACCTGCCGACGCTTAGGGTTTAATCGTCGAGCATTCGTGCTGCTCGGGATTGGAGAGCGAGCACGTTTGACAGTCAATCCTGGATCTATGTAAAATCAACCCTAGGCACACCCATGTTCAAGAGAAAAGTAGCTACGGCCCATGAGAAGGGACAGTCCGCGATCTGTGACAATTTGGTCACCTACTGGTTAATAGGTGGCTTGGCCCGGGGAGTTTACCTCTTTCAGTTCTGGGCCATCCTCGGCCCATGCTTGGAGGGTCGGGGTAAGCAGTTAGAAACCTCAAGTAGGACATCTGTTAGGGTACTTGATCAATTTGCGCCGGCGATGGTGGGCGCGTCGCACAAGCTGAAGCGGCAGCAGCGGCCAAAAGCAAGAGCAGCCAGAGGAGAGGCCGTGGATCCTGTGCCTCAGATGTTGGGAGCTGAGCGGGCACCAGGGCCAAAGGGCCCGCAAAGGGGACGGCTGGCCAAGAGTGACTGTGCAGTGAAGATCTGATTGTCAGTTCTGCGGACAAACAGATTGGTGTCGATGCATGCTATGTCTTGCAGCTCTCCCGATCGATCATGTGCTGGTAGATCGCCATGCGTCCGGCTTGCAATGTTGGCACACAGCGGGCAAATCAAATTTCCACTGGACCCCTTGAAGTCGTACGTAGACTTCAAGGCTGCTTCGTCTGCAACGACAGTATGCAAACGAGCGAAAAACATCACCCGATCCCCGCCTGGCATGTTCAGCA
Organism: Symbiodinium sp. CCMP2592; assembly: GCA_905221615.1. Taxonomy (NCBI): domain Eukaryota; class Dinophyceae; order Suessiales; family Symbiodiniaceae; genus Symbiodinium; species Symbiodinium sp. CCMP2592. The sequence continues at coordinate 510,543 of CAJNDT010004735.1, forward strand.
AACAGCCGGACTGGAGGTTCCGGAACGATTCCGAGGAGATCAGATTGAACCACAGGTTCTCCTGACAGTGACCTTCGGCATCGAACTCCAGGAAGCTCATATAATACTCTTGCACCTTGCGGGTATTGCTGGCCTTCAGCTGATTGCCTGGGCTGATCTCGTCGTTGTACAAGGCAATCCTCCATGGAGTGGATGCAGTACAGGGGTATTTTGCCAGCTGCCGTTGGAAGAAAGCAGCCATACCCGGCACGGAGTTGCAGAGCTGCCACAAGAATGCCATCGGCAACTCTGTGGGCACCGTCTCCATCTGCTCGTTTCCCCCTGCTGCAGGTTGGCTCTTCACCTGTACAGGCACTGTGATGTTGGCCACCAAAGCGCCATGGGGAGTCTCTGCCTCCAGCTCCGACCCTCGCGCCCTTTTGATTCCTCGCCGGGAGGCTGAGTCAACGACTTCGGGGCATGCCGCCACTTCCTTCAGCACTGCCTCCAGTGCAGTCTGGCTCACATAGTGCTTTCTGCCGATGGTAGCTAGCGACATGGGTAAGATGGCTGCCCGCGAGCAAAATGCCCTGCAGGCACCGGATATTTGTAGTAACAAGTCTTACAGTATATATGTTTGTGTATACTACAGGTGTCAACCTGTCTATAAATCCTTGTCCCCACGAAACCTTCTTCAACACAACAAAAATCTCTGAATGCACATGTGATACAGTGTATGCACACGATCTACAACTAATTTCTTATAACGACTGGGCTATCTATCAATATAACATACACACACACATATCTATATATATATATATATTGTGTGTAAATATGTATAATATATATATATATAGGATATAGAAACTTGCAATGCAGCATCAGACCAATCTTCAAGCCGACCACTCAGGTTTACATGCTGCCTGGCAAGACACACACATGCAGCAGAAGGGGCAACATGATGTGCATAAGTGCATGCCTGCATGATGATCTTTTCCTCCTTTGTGCTGCAGTCGACGAGTTCCCCACGAGACGGTCATTTGCATCGGGAAAGCAGCTACTTGCAAAAGCAGCTGGGCCTACAGCCAGGTGCGAATCTGCACTTGCTGTAACCATGAGGTCGAAGGCTCACCCGTTTCTTCATGGAAAGATTGGCATAGTATTCTCTGCTACCGGCCGGGGCGGCTTTGGCCTTTGCACTGGCCTTGGCACTGGCCTTTGCACTTGCCTTTGCAGCAGCCTTGCAACTGCCTGCCTTTGCTTTGGCATGGGCTTTGGCCTTTGCCTTGGGCAAAGCTGTGCCTGCAGGCTTCTTAAGAATCCCCTTCTTCTTGTTGACTGCAACGAGCCCAGCCTGCCTCAACACTTCTGCCTCGTCGGCCTCGTTGTTTTCAGCATCACTCATCTCCAACTGCACTGCCGGCGAGACACCAGATGATGCATTCGTTGCCTTCACAAGTGCTGTTTGCTGGACCGATGCAGATGCCCTTGCAGGTGCCTGCTGGGTTGCTGCTGCAGGTGCCTGGGTTCCTGCTGCAGGCCCCTGGCCCATGGTGGTTGCCCCCGCTTGGCCTCCACCCACTGGTTCTGCCTTCGATTCATTTGCCACTGTGGCGGGCTACCGAGTGCCAAGTACTGCATGTTCGGGATCCGGTGCTGCTGCTGCTGCTGCTGCTGCTGTGCTCCATGAACCTCTGCATCATGTTGTTCATGGTGTTCATCATACCCATCATCGTCATCCCGGGCTGCGTGCCTTTGCATGCCCATGTTGAACTGATGCATGTTCATGGGGTTGTTGTTGCCACTTGCACACTGTGCAGGCCAGCTCTGCATGGCACCGGCACCCATCATGGGCATGTTTCCACGAAGCTTCTTCGAGCTCCCTCTCAACACGATGCCAGTTGATGCTGCCTGCACCCTGTCGGGAGACTGCATCTGCGCAGTGCAGGCAGGATCCTCTTGAGAGTATGCATCGGCGAGCTCAGGGGGCAGAAGGTCTGGCGATGCTGGATAATGCTCGAGGTGAACGCCATTCTTGGTCAAGCCTTTTCCTGTGCTTTTGAGCTTTTTCTTGAACAACTGCTTGTTGGAATAGCTCTCAACCGCCCCCACATCACCGCCTGCCCTGGCCAAGCCAGCTGCCAAGATCGCTTTGCAGCAAGACTCAGATGGGCAGGTGAGCCTCAGCTTGATGCACCGGCGTGCCAAGACATCCAACTTCACGTGGATGTTGTCACCAGCTTCCAAAGCCTGGATATCTTTGACCGACAGGTAAGGTTCGAAAGCATCAACTTTCTGAGTAGCTATCTTGCCACCCTGAGCTGTCCCGGTGTTGGTTCTAGCTACTGCTCCAGCCAAGAGATCACTGAACTCCTTTGTTTGTTCAGAAGTCCATAGCTTTCCTGCAGCCAGCAGGGCTGAAGCTCCATTTGCATCCACGGAGGCAAGGTTCTTCACCCACTGGCAGAGGGCTTTTGCTTGCACCTCTCTAACACTGTCATAGTTCGGGAGTGCAGTCATGGACTGGAGAAAATTGGCTGTAGCAGCAAAATCCCCCTCCAACTGATCCATGGCTGTGGCAGCAGACATGTCGATCTGTTTGCGAGCTTGTAGCCCTGCAACCGATCTTTGCAATCAATCCTTCTGAGCCTTGCTTGGACGTATCGGCGTGGCAAGCAGACAGGCAGGGTGATAAATCAGCCATTTGGCAAGTCATACGGCGCCTGGCGCCGAAAACGGCCAAAGTCCGCGTTCAACTCCGGGGCACCAAGGGTGAGCTGCTATCCAAGCAGGAGGAGGCCAGTCGCTCTTCATCGGAGGAGTCCCCTGCCCTTGGCCAGCCATGCGCCTCCACGCCCACGCCCACCCTGACTTGCGAGGACCATGCTCCTGAGCAGTGCCTCCCCTTCACCGGCCCCCTCTGAGGATGGCCGCCCCCTGCACGAACTGCGCCCTGCACCTACACCAGTGCCAACCCACAAGCCAACGAGTCAACCTGTCAGTGAAACCGAGCTCTTTTTGGCGTTGGACACCTTCCCGGCTAGGAAGGCCACGCCACAGCATCTTGCGCAGCTCCTGTTGTGGCACCTTGGCAAGGCCGCGGTGGTACCGCATCTTGCGGCTCTCTGTGACAATGTCTGGGCGCAGCCAGGTACTTTCTACCAGCTCTGGGCTGTGCATGGGTGGCCTGGCTCCCGAAGCCAGGGAAACCCCCGGACCAGCCTGAGAACCTGAGACCCATCGCATTAACTGAGGGAGGGGGCCGGATTGTTGTCAAAGCCTTAACCATGCGTTTTCGCCGAAGCCACTAAACTGTGGCCCCAGTACGCTTGCACTTCTGGCAGAAGCATCGACCACGCAGTCATACGTGCCTTGCATCACTGCTCTCAGGTCCAACAAACCCTGGCCTCACAGCATCTTACGCTGCGGGAGCGTCGCAACACCGGCCGGAAGCCTACATCCTGTCAAGGGGGAGTCACGCTCTCCATTGATACGAGCAAGGCGTTTGACACTGTCAATCGACAGGTCCTCGAGCACGAACTGCGAGCGGCCCATGTACCGGAGCCGGAGCTGGATATCATTCTCCACCTCCACCACTGCATCGGCTACTGGCCGGCGGGCCAGGACCCCACAACCCGGGTCGCTAGTGAGAGGGGTGTGCGGCAGGGCTGTCCGCTAGCACCAAGCTTGTGGACCCTCATCACTGTTGCACTGTTTCGGGCGCTAGCAGGAGTTACTTCCGTTACTTGGCTTCAGGAGGACGCAACTATGTATGCGGATGACCTGTTATTGCAATGGGTTTTCCACCGTGTGCAGGACCTGGAGCATATGGTAAGCACCATCGAGCAATGCTTTCGGATCCTAGCTCAGCTCGGCCTTCAAGTCCAGCATCGGAAAATGCAACTCATCGTGGCGTATAAAGGACGACAAGCCAAACAATGGTGGCGCGCTCACACGGCCTCCACTTCGGAGGGCCGCTCCCTGCTTATACCCCAGCCTGGACGCAAGGCGCTCCGCCTGCCCATTGTTACGCAGCTGACGTACCTAGGCATAGTTCTTTCTTATGTAGATGCCACAACTGCCACAGTCGAGCACCGTCTGCAGGTTGCCGAGGCGCAGCGAGCCCGCCTTCTCAAAGTTCTTCATTCCCGCACACTCCCTCTGACTAAGCGGGTGCAGCTCTGGCTGGCTTGCGTCCGGAGCTTTGCCTTGTATGGTCTACATCTTGTGGACTTGCAGCAGAGGCGTGTTGCGCGTATCACTGTTACCTTGGTCAGGCACTTGCGGGCAATTGCGCGCAGCTTTGCGCGCATGACTCAGGAGTCCAGCAAAGCGTTGCTGGAACGCCATAAACATTGAGGACCCGCTGCTTTACCTGCTTGCTAAGACTCGGGATTCCAGCGATCCTATGGTAGCCAGGCCTAGGATTGTGAACTGGCTTGTCCATGTCACCGAATCTAAGCTGGCACTGACCTCACACCTTGACCAGGCAACGGCCGGGCCCTCCGCCTCCGCTCCGCCGTCTCAGAACACGGATTTCCAGACTGTGGAGACCGCGGTTACGTCTCCTCCGCCTCTGCCCGGCCCCCTTCAGGGGAACCCAAGTCGCTGGTAAATACGGCCCCAGAGACACTCGCTTCTCCTGCCCTACATGTGACCTATGGTTTCCGGACTTAGCGACTCTCAAAAGGCACCACAGTCAATTTCATGAGACCCCCCTACCTAATCCCCTTCTTCAGATGGATGCCGCAGAGGTACGCAAACACAGCGTTGATGGGATGCCAGTTTGTGTACATTGTCGCAAGGACTTCACCACCTGGTACAATTTTAGGAGACACATCACGCAGGGACACTGTACCAGTCATCGACAGATGTCTGACCCCTCCCTGGTGGTGCCGTCGACGGCTACACTTCCCGGTTCACCTGATGGACTTAGAAGCCACTCCAGCCAAGTTTCAGCACCCAGAGGGCAAAGGCCCCCCGGCGAACCGGAGCAGCGGCACACGCCAGCAACAGCAGCCGTCGACAGGACGCGGCGGACGCCGGGGCCGCGATGTCCCGGACAATCGCAGCGGACCCTCCAAGATGCCTTCGGAAGATCACGCACTGCTCCACCGCGTTGCCAAGGCCCTCATCGTTCAAGCGGACTATACCTGTCGCGCCTTCAGAGCGATCACACCGTCATCTTCACGTTTCGGACGGGCAACGGCCCACAGCTGATGGTGCCGCTTCTTCAGGAGGTCGCGGCCACCTGGCGCGAGCAATGTCAGCAGAACAAGGTGACCCGATCCCTCAAACAGACTCTCATTCAATATCTTGCAGCGGAGATCGTCACCAGGGTCACTGCCTTCGCGACCGACAAGGAGTCCCAGGCGAAGGCCCAAGAACTGGGGTGGATTACGTCAGAAATGGAATACAATGTCTTGGACTGGGCTTCGAGGAGAAGAAGCTCGTCCCCCGACAGGCGGAGACGCTCACCCAGGACCAGATTCTAGCGGACGCCAGGCGGCTCAAGACCTTGTTGAAGCATCCGGATGCGCAACGCCAAGCCCGACTCGACGTCAGAAACAGCGACGTTTGTGTTGGAACTGTCCATGCAGCTGCCCGAGGCCGCGGAGGCGATGGCGATCTTCCGAAAATGGTATGCCAACTCAGCGCTCCTGCTGCTGTCCCTCCGCCTCAAGCCGGCCCGCCCGGAGCGGTCGCCGCTGATCAAAGAGATTCAGGAAGCTGTGGGATGGTAAACGGCCAGAGGCTCAGCTCAGTGCACATTCCCGCTGCATTGCTGCGACTTGTGCTGCACAATCCCGACAATCTTTGCTACTTGCATGCTACCGCCCACATCCTAGCTTTCGTTCAAAATCAAGTCGGGTCAGGCCTCCCCTTAGCTCGTGCCGCATCTCTTGAGCAGTCCTTGCAAAGTCTGTTAGGTCATACTAGTGCTGGCCGTAGTGATCAAGTCACCATCCTTGACTTTCCCGGGTGGAGCTTCCTTCTCCAGAACTGGACCAATCTGCATTGTCAGCAAGATTGTCTCGAGCTCATTCATCATTTACTTGACCCGCACTGCCCCGAGTACCTGCACTGCCAGTGGGAGGCCAGGCCGTTACCTGGTACTATAGCTGCACGTCGGCCTCTCATTTGAGGCCTATACAGCGTAGACCTCCCTCTCCCTAGGAAAGCCTCTAGCATAACCATGCAGGAATGCATTACCGGTTGGCACGAGCAACGAATCCCGCGCGGTCTCCTGCATGCACCGCCGTTTCTGCTTGTTAGCCTGGCTCACTACGCCAACCCAGCAAAAGGCAAGAACAAAACGCGTATACCATGCAAGGCTATGCAACGTGCCAGCTTTCCCATTTTTCGAGGCCCGGGACATGAGATCCGCGGGGCTGCTTATGAGCTGGTGGCTGGGATTCTACACCTGGGGTCATCACCCCAGCAAGGCCACTATCGTGCTTTTCTTGCGCATCCACGTGATGTCCGCGCTGATGCATCCCAGGTGCTTGCTGCTTCTTTCAGTGAGAGTGGCATCGCGCCTGCAGGTGGCACGGGGCTTTCGGCCCCCACGGGGAGGCCGCCGGCCCCCCTCGGGAAGCCCGACCTACACCTGGTGGTGTACGGACGATGATCAACCGCCTGAGATGTGTCATCCCACATATGCTCGGGTCCTGAGTGAGAATTGCTATATTCTCTGTTTTCGTTTCACACAACTCTGATCTGTATAGCAAGTGATGCCGGTTCTAGTTAATCTTAGTCTGAGACTGTGTACTGCTGATTGCGGTCCGGTCTTGAGCTCTGTTTCAGCTGTTTCGTTGAGCTGAATGTTGTGTTAGGCGATGTCAATCCACAGCTCTTGTTAGCCGCGCTGAATTCATTCCTGAATTCGGCGTGTCGCCTACGCCGCGCAACGCCATGCAAGGGACCAGGGAACGGTTCTGCGATCGCCGATCGCAAAGTCTGTCTCTCTCTCTCTCTCTCTCTCTCTCTCTCTCTCTCTCTCTCTCTCTCTCTCTCTCTCTCTCTCTCTCTCTCTCTCTCTCTCTCTCTCTCTCTCTCTTCTCTCTCTCTCTCTCTCTCTCTCTCTCTCTCTCTCTCTCTCTCTCTCTCTCCTCTCTCTCCTCTCTCTCTCTCTCTCTCTCTCTCTCTCTCTCTCTCTCTCTCTCTCTCTCTCTCTCTCTCTCTCTCTCTCTCTCTCTCTCTCTCTCTCTCTCTCTCTCTCTCCCCTGCTTTTGCTTTTCCTTCTCCAAAGTCCCAAAGTATAATATATTCATACACATATATATATATATATACATATATATATATATATCTGTGTATATTAGTTCCGTATACAGACTATACATATATACATATATACATATATATATATATATATATATATATATCTGTGTATAATAGTTCCGTATACAGACTATACACCCGGACATGCTTTGAAGTTGTTCGCTCTGTGGTTCACTATCACCTGTCTCATGTGTGGTGCACTGTCACCTGTCTCATGTGTGGTGTGCCGGCATCCTCACTTCGTTTCCTTTTTCTTTTGCAGCCGAATCTAAACTCCATGTTCCTTCCCTCGTGCAATCGTCCTTTTCTGCAGTCACCATCCCCTCCGGCCCCATAAAAGCCGCCTCAGCCATGCTATGTATCTATGGTTCTCTGACTGCTTCCCTCCTTCTCCTGCCTCGATCCCTCCCATGCCTGCCTGGTTTGTCTGAATGCATGTCTGTTGTGCATGTCTATGTACTTCCTGTTTATTGGTTTGGGCACATGTGTCAATACATGACGGTCATGCATGCCTCTGTCTCTTTGTCTGTCTCGTCTCGATCGCAAGACACCAAGAGAACATGAAAACACAAAGCCAAGACACATGACACTCACAGAGAGAGACACAGAAGCAGTCCCACAGTGCACAAAGACAGGCGCATGCATGCAGCCACAGCGAGACACCGACACAGCAATGGCGAGACACAAAGACAGCACCAATATAGATACACACGAAAGCACAGCAACAGAAGCACAACAAGAACACACATGCACATCACGTAGGACCGCACGTGCAGAAATGGTGACCACTTGTACCGAGAAATATGCCACATCCGGTAACAAGGGCTGACGACGTCATTGTTGTGTCTTTGTGTCTTCGTTGGCTGTGTGCCGAATGTCATTGCTTGTTTTGCAAACCAGAGAAGCAACAATGAAACAAGCGAGCAACCAAGAAACTCATAGAGATTTGTATATATATATATACACATAAATATCCATATATATATATATATGTATATATATATATATATATATATATATATTTCTGTATTCATCCTATATACATGTATAAACAGTATTCAGCATATGTTTATTGTGGCAACCATCTACAACTCACATCTATAGTGCATATATATGTATATATATATATGTACGTATACACATGTATGTTTATATACATACACATATATATATATATATACATATGTGTATGCACGTATAGTTGTATATGTATGTATTTATGTATGTTTGTATGTATATATATATATATATATATATATATTTATAGATATTTAGAGCTTATGTCTACAATGCATATATATATATATATATATGTATCTGTATATGTATATGTGTATATGTATGTATGCATGTGTGTATATATAGTGTTAGTATATGTATAAGAACAGAAAGGATGTAATAAAGAGTGATATAGAGTCTGAGAGAGTGAGAGAGACGGGGGGCGATTGCACAGTTGCAGGTTAGCTTGCACGCTAATGTTTATAGTTCTGTGCCCTCTGCTGTTTTCTCTCGTTGTTTGTTTCTTCTGCCCTCACTGCAATGCACAGCATGCAGCACAAGGAAATCGCCAAAGCAGGGCAGTGCATGCTCGCCGGCGGACATCCCGAGTCTTTTGCAGTCGGACTCGCGACACGGCTTCTGCTCGCGGAGGGCTGGACCCGGGGCCAATTTCGGCTAGTCCACAGCAAAAGGAGCCCACCCAGACCAAGAGACGGGCTGGCACATGTATATGTGTCAAAAGTTTAAATGCCAGTGCTTCTGTGGCAGAGAACACGTACCGTGCCCATTGATATAGGTTTTCAGTGTATGCGTGTATGTGTATATGTAGATATTATGTAAATATATTGAGGCTAGAGCCAGGAAGACATGTTCCTTGCAGCAGCCACAAGCCGAGGCCTGAAGGACCCTAAAGTATCAGGCCACCTACATTGCAGGTCTACATAGAAGCCCACAGCACAGTCTCGGTCCAGGCTCCAACCCGGCAGAGCTCAGCAGCTAGCAGCACCAGGAAGAAGACGGAAGAAGCCACAGGGCCAGGACCTGCACAAGCATGCAGGCTTCATCAATGCCCATGGTGCCCAACATTTGGTGTCTGAGAACCAAGCAGAAAAGATGCAAAACTTGAATCCCAGGCACCTGCAATCTGGAAAGAAGCCGGTCTAAGGAAACGGGAAGGCAGCCGTGATGTTGCTGTTGAGTCATTGAACACCCACTCCAGGGGCCCGGCCCGATAGCCCAACCCGGCCAGTGTACAGCCAGGCTTGCTGATTTTGGGGCACAAGGGCCCGGGAACCTCGAAACCCAGTTTTTTTATAGATCGATATTCCTGGTTTGGCCTCGGCGGCCACTTTTTTATAGATCTATATCCTGTGGGTTTCCCCGGCCAGGCCAGAAATATAGATCGATATTGGCGGGCCATTCCCACCACCCCGCCTTTATAGATCGATATGTCTGCGGTCACCCCGGCCACCCAACCCATATAGATCGATAAAAGTGCCTGTTGGCCCATATATCCAGTGTGCATGTCGGTGCCAGGGGTATGGTGGGTGGTGGTTCCGGTGGGGCACATGGCATCATTTGCAAAGCCATGAAAGCTTGCCTCACTTGGGCTTCTGCTGCATCGCGAAGGAGAGCAGCTCCCTCTGGAACTGGGTCTGCAGCACGGAAACACTTATGCTCGGAGCCACAAGCCACTGCTGATTTCAGGAGCCCGCCTGCTCTCGAACTGTTGCAACACTGTCCGATGCCAGGGCAATTGCAGCAGGAGCGGCTCTTGCCAATTGAACCTGCTGGCCGCGCGAGTTCGGCTTCGGGTCCTGCAGCATGCACAATACATTGTCGCTGTGCACAAACCTCGACCTACAGCCCACCTTCCGGCCCCCGGCGGCCACCACGTGCCCTCCGAGTCGACGAAGCCGGAGAGCTGGATGCCTGCACCTTTGGCCTTTGGCGCCCGTGGCTGCCCACAGGGCCTTCACCTGCAAGCTTCATGGGTGCTTCCCTCTGCTCGCGGGCCAATGGCCTTGCGAGACGAGTTTGGCACCACAAACTGCCCGGCCTTCTAGAGCTGCTGCCCTTTGGATCCGGAGCCCTCGTGCATCCAAGTCGGTGGCCAACAGAAAAAATGCATCAAACCAAAGTAGCTGGGGCCCTGTCCCTGCCCCACTGCTGGATCGCGGCAGCATTGGGCAAAGCCACAGCCTTTCAGCTGCCCGGAACCACGACAAATCCTAAATCCTAAGCCCAAACACCAAACCCTATTATATATATATATATATAAATATACACTGCCTTGTGCATATATGTGACTATATACTACTTCGCCTGCAGGGCTGTCAGCTCGCAGGCAGGATTGCGTGTTGAATGTCCACTATGTAGAAAGTATATGTGCGTATATTAGGATGTCTTTCTATTATGTATGTATGTATGTGTGTATGTATGTATGTATGTATGTATGTATGTGTGTGTGTATGTATGTATGTATGTATGTATGTATGTATGTATGTATGTATGTATGTGTATGTATGTATGTATGTATGTATGTATGTATGTATGTATGTATGTATGTATGTATGTATGTATGTATGTATGTATGTATGTATGTATGTATGTAGCTGTATGCATGTAGCTGTATGTATGTAGCTGTATGTATGTAGCTATATGTATGTAGCTATATGTATGTATGTATGTATGTATGTGGCTATATATGTATGTATGTATATGTAGATGTAGACACACACACACACACACGGTTATCTTTCATAATATATGTGTGCATGCACATGTGCCCCCATGAGCCCAAGTGAGCATGGCCTGCCAGTTGCCTCGCCAAGCCATCATCGGCAGCCCCTGTCACATCTCAGAAGCATCGAAACAACTCGGCCGCGATAGCCGACCGACCTCCCCAGGGCTGCTCGATGCTGCCGCCGCAGCAGCAGCAGCGAGGAGAAGCAGCAAACAATCCAATTTGCATGCATGCAATGGGGCCCCCACGGCCCCTGTTCGGTCCCTTCTCGGAGGTGGTCCCTCCGGTTCCGAGACCTCAGTGCGGCGAGCATTTGTTAAAGAAGGCACCCGTGCAACTGAAGAACACGGCCTTCGTGGATCCATCGACAATGGGCAGGGCCTTGGCATCCGGACAAGGATTCAAGGAATTGTGCTGGAAGTGGAGTCGAGGTCTGTGCTCGCTTCTTCGGCTTCGGAGGCACTGGCACCTAAGAGGTTCATTCCCGACCCAAGGAAAACCTAAGACACAAGCACCCGGCGAACACGGGCTCTTCCACCTCGACTTCTTCTGTCACCGGCAGCACAAGTGCACGGGATGTGTGTATGTGGGCATGACACCTCCATCCAGCCTCCACGGCTTCTTGCAAGCTGTCCAGAAGAGGATCCTGCCCAAAGGACATTCCAAAGCTCCACGGATTAAGGGTTTAGGGTCTAATAGGGTTCAGTTTTTAGGGTTTAGGTTTCGGGTATATAATGTCGCTGAAAGCATGCATGCAGGCACCAGTCAATGCCTCCGCCAAGTCGCCACTGGACTCAATGTCCTGAACAATGTATCGGGTGGTGCATGCAAGAGGCAGCATCCAGGAAGCAAAGCAGTGCTAACTCGGCCTCGGCATACTCCTCCTGATCCTCCGGGCATATCTTAAATCTATACAGCAGTATATATGATGCATGCAAGCGTGCCAAGGGCCCGACCCAGGGGTCAAAGTGGTCCTGGGCTCACAAGAAATGACAACCAACATCTCAATGGTAAGCTTGGGCCCTGCACCGGAGCTTGCTCGTCCTCGGGGATCTCGGCCTTTTGGCGCTTTTAGAAGCTATAACCCATGAAAGCATGGTGCCGATCGCAATTTGGGCCCGAACATGGATCGGCTCCCCGCCTTCTGCCTGCAAACAATTGGGATTCAACATCACATGGGCTTAGAAGTATAGCTGAGGTGCACACATCCTGGACCTCATCGGTGGCTTTTCCCTCCAGCATGCAACCGAACGAGCCAAGCAAAAGTTCCGGAGCAAAGACCCCGGCTGCCTGCATGGGTGCTGGTGATGCATCCTGCCAAGGAACAAGCACACCTATATAGTTGCAGCAAAACTCAAGTCAAGTATAACCCGCCTCCAAGTTCCCTTCAGAGGCGGTCAGCTCCTACACGAAGCGACTTCATATAATATGTGTGCAAAAAGACACAACAGGATCCGAACAAAGGAAGCCTCTATCACGATCATGCTCTCTCTGTACTTGGAGGCCTTGTTGTCCCAGAACATCCATCCTGACGGGGATGCATGTTGATGTAAATCCGAAAAGAAGCACTCAAAGTCTCGCCTTTCACTGGAACCGATTCACTGTCGGAATCGTTCCACCACACCGACAGCTGTGGAGGGTCACTCATGATGTCGATGTGGAAGCCCCCTTTGGTCCAGCGAAGCCGACCCCCACCGGGGACATCGACCTGCCACCGGAACTTCTTCTGTCCTGGCCAGAGTGTTTGGGAACGATCCGGGCGAAGTAAACTTATCTGAGGGGTCCTCGTACCGGCAGCAGGTCGTGAAACTCCATGCCGGCGGTCTGCACCATCTTGTGCTCGTCGTCCTAGGCAAGACAGATATACGATCCATTTATGCAAAGTCTCCAAAAACCCCGACCTGAGGCATGCCACACCATCGCATGGCAAAGCAAGCCATGGCTGCACCGGAAAGCCCACAAGCCCTCAAGTCTTTAAAAAGTGCATGCAGTGCATGCCAGCCTGTGGCCCATGACCTGATATGTGCATTGCATTGTGGGCCACGACCTGATGTGTGCATGCAGCCTGCATAAGAGGATGTTTGAAGTGTGCATGCCGGCATGCATGCATGCATGCATCGACCCACAAAAGAGCCTGAATCGGTCCACGATCGAGTGTTTCAACTGCAAATCAGCAACGACATGAAGAGCTGCACACCATGGAACACAGCATGCAAACAGTTTGGCGCCTGAGGCATCGACTCACTGACTCACTCTGCCTCTCTCTCTCTCTCTCTCTCTCTCCCTCTCTCTCTCTCTCCTCTCTCTCTCTCTCTCCCTCTCCCTCTCTCTCTCCCTCTCTCTCTCTCTCTCTCTCTCTCTCTCTCTCTCTCTCTCTCTCTCTCTCTCTCTCTCTCTCTCTCTCTCCTCCATCTCTCTCTTTGCTCATGTTCAAGTTTTTATACCCAATCAAGCCGGCCATCGAACTGGGCACCACAAAAACTCACTCTTCCTCTTCCTCGCCCTCGTCCTCATTGTCATCATTATCAGCGGCTTCCTCCTCGTTGTCGTCCTGCTTCTTACCCTTCTTGGCAATCTTTCTCTTCTTCTTGGGAGTGGACTCGCTGGAAATGCACTTGTCCCGCAGAAACTTAATGTTGTCCTCTGTGAATGCCACCCAAACTGCAGACGACCCCAACCCCTCCAACAGCATGGTAATGGACCGGCCATGGAATTCCACCTCCATCGACAAAGGGAGCATCACGGCATGCTTGGACTGTGCTCGAACAGGCTTCTCCTTCTTGGGCTTGGGGTTTTCCGACTCCTCCTTCAGGGCACCCTGCAGCAGCATGTTTGCACGTTCTTGTCGTAGCTCCAAGAGCTCGTCCCATGCTGAGCATGCCAAGGATCCTGCAGTGTCCTTCTTCTGCTTTCTCAGATCTAGTGCTTTTCCGGAAAGCAATCTGACACTGGTTCGGTCCCACTTCTGCAGGCAAATGAGGGGAACCCCTTGCACGAGCTTCTGAGTCGGAACGATGGGACACGACTTGCCAAACTGAACCACTGAACCACATACTTCTGCTGGATGCGAAGGTCGTCCATGCTGAGCTCGACAATGGGACGGATGAAAGGATGCGAGACTTCTAGATACATTTGAGAGCGAGCTGGGCACAACAGCATGTGCATTCACATCTCCTGCATGCACATGCATGCAGAGCTGCCTGCGAGCTGAAAGCCCTGCAAGCGACACCTATATACAAAGATTGCAAAGCACTGCAGGTACATTTCTTGCTGCACACCACTCAAACCTCTGTGCCGGGAAGTCTTCTCTGAGACAGAAATCGCATGGATCCATGTCTGCTGAGCAAAATGCAGACATGTAACGAAAGCCACACCTCAAGGCAGCCGAGCGATATACATATATGATAATAAACATATACATTTAGCTTTAGGTGGGTCGGGCATGCCCCCGAGATCGGATGCATGTGCTCTGTGCGCCTACTGCTTGGTTCTCAATCTCTTGGGTGCAGCTGGCATCTCAAGATCATCCCGAGTGGCCTTCTTCGGCATGACCTGGGACAAATGATCGCCTGCCGATGGGAGGATGTTGTTTCGGAGTAGTGGCACCCGGATTTTGCTAGTCATCGTGCCAGACCAGCTCAGCTCCATATTGATGGAGCCTGCATCTTCCGTCATGTTGACGAGGAAAAATGGGGAGATGCAGCATTTGCCCGACTGGTGAGGGCAGTGAAGGCGGCGGGGGCGGTGAAGGCGGTGAAGGCGGTGACCTCTCGGGATATCACGGGCGCCGCCCACAAGGGGGTCGGCGGATAACACCGCCAATAACCAGGTTTGCAGTGTGCTTGCTACTAGTATGTGTCAGTCAAGTAGATTCGGAGTGCTCTGGTTAGGGACTGTCTGAACTTCGCAATTATGGGAATTTGGCATAGGTGGTGGCAGCAAGCGTGAGTAGAATGGTGTTCCACGACCGTGCAGGAATCCGGAAGCGGTCCAGGAGCACCTCGGTGACCTGGCACAGCATGGACAGTCGACGGCTTCCGCCTGGCCTCCGCTAGAGCCCGTGCCCGTGCCACCCCCAAAACCCACCCGAGCCCTCTCCGGCTTGCATGCCATGGCTCGTGTGTGCCCATGTGTGCCCTGACCCGATCGGTTTTTCTCTTCGGTGTTTGTAGCCGTAGACTCGATTGCAGATGCTTCAGATTGAAGTGTACGTTGCGAGTGCCGTGCGATGGCCGGCATGGTGACCAGGCAGCATATCCCTGCCATCCAGGTAAGTGCTTCGATGCCATCAGCAAAGTCACTTTCACCGAGGAGAGACTGCAGCATTCAACGGGCTTGATCGCAGCCGCATCGTTTCGATTGGAGTGCATCTTGCGTCTGGCGCGTCCAGGTCGGAGCCCTAGGCCTCGGCTGTTGCCAGGAAGACCCGCGTACACGAGCCATGCATTGTGCATGGCAGCTTGGTCAATCCGGCAGGACAAGAAGAAGGACATTGTCGATATGAGCGACATGATCAAAGAGAAGGCACGTGGGTGCTCGTGTGATGGCTTGTGGCACACGTTTCGGACCTTGTCACCTTACGTGTGTCCGACTGGCTCTTCAGGTTCATTTCGTCAGCCCGGTGCAGACAACCGGCTCTCCGGTCGAGCGATGGCTCGTACCCTAGACTGGACGACAGATGACTAACTAAAACTTATAATGCATAAGGGGAATTTACCACAGCGCCCCATTCCCCTGGCAGATCAGTTGCCCGTCCTTGTGGCTCCAGGCTCGGCCAGATCGAAATGCGCATGGTGGAGAGCCTTCAAGCTCTGACGAAGGCCTACGAAACTTCGCTGCCAACCCTTAGGCTTAAGCATTCAAGGTTGAGGGCCTTGTGTGAGCCGCGATGCAGGCCGCCGTGGAAGCATACCCAGAGGACACCAGGGAGGTGTGGAGCAAGTCCACTCTTGTGCAAAGCACGTACATCTGCATCACATCGCATGAAGGCAACTCTAAGTCTTTAAGTCTATGAAGTTGACACAAGCTCTAAACTCGCAGCAGTGCAAAAGCACGGGTTTCGATGGTATATTCTCACAGTCAATCGAACCACTTTGAGTTGAGAACTCCTGGGGACACATCTCGCAATAACAATCTTTGCAGGGTTGTTGCAAGCTGAAGCGCAGTGTCGTGCAAAGACAGGAGGAGGGAGGTCCAGAGTCTGGTTTCCTCAACACATTGTTCGCATGGGGGACTCAAGCGATTAAAATCAAATTGGTTCAACTGAAACAGGCTTTGGACGCTCGGCATGCGCAAGCAGTACCTGCACAGGAACAGGTGCACCTCCCACACCTGAGGCACAGCCATGCAAGCTAAGTGCCCGGAGGCGAAAGGCTTGCATGTGATGCGCACATCCGCAGAACGACATAGAGCATGTTGTTCTGCGCACTTGTCGGAATGAAGATGCTTTAGCCACAGAGTATCTCCGTAAAGCTGTAGAAGCACAGAACCAGAACCTCATCAGCCTTCCAGGATGGCATCGTCAGGAAGGACTGGCTCTTTGGGCCCTTCCCTGCGCAAGCGGTGTGCATCGCATGGCTTTGCCTTTGTTTTCCTTCTCCGGAGTGTCTTTGGGAGCTCGACTTCCACACCCATCGGCCAGGCCTTGGCCGTTGACCAGATCATGTGGACGAAGTGCGCGGAAGACGCGCTGAACCTCGTGGAGAAGGGGAACCACGAGGCGCATGTTTTGGACGCCTTTGGCTTTCAGACTTTGGATTTCTATTTATATTTGCTTTGTTGATGTGCGAGTTTTGAGCCTTTCGGAAGCTTGTCCCCAGGCGATGCGGGCCAACATCAATTTCACCAACAAGCAGTTGGAGCAGCAGCCTCAAAGGTTGATGCGCACTTTACACCCGAAGCTTGGGTGTGGCTCAAACCTCCGAGATCCCTCTAATCAACCTTGATATGCACCTTGTAAAGATGAAAAGCCAGGCACAGCGTCGAACTCGTGCGCCTGGATCTGACGAAGCTCCAGCGAGACCGAGCCTCAGTAGAAAGGGCATTCTGCGGCTTCCGTCATGGCCCAGGTTTACACATGTGACGCAAGGCAGTAGGTTCGCAGTTTAAGGAGCACCATTTGCTTTGTCTTTCCGTCGTGGTGCTTTGCAGTTCGTGCTGTTTAAATGTTGCAAAGCATGTATCGGACTCCGATGATCAAGGGAGGCTATATCTTTCGAGGGACCTTGTTACAGTTTGCAACGCCTCTGAGCCTGCCTTACACCTGCCAAAGGGATTCCGCTTGTTCAGGTACTGATGGGTGCGCTGATTGTCCTGGATGTGTGACGCTTACAGCTTTGTTGAGCTGCGCCTCGTTCGAAGGTGATGATCCTCCCAACGGCCCTGCATGCTGTTATAACTTGTTTCAGAAGAAACAGAATCACCAGAAGACGCGGCTTTCGGAGGTTTTTCAACTTCACGTCCGCGTCGATCTCGGCGACTGGAAAGCTGTTTGCGTGTGAAGGTCCACGGCATCTCCGTCCTGGAGCAGATTGACGCTGCGAAGTGCAGGCACTCGAAACTGCCCAACCCGACGGCCTCTGCATTCAGTTTGTGGTCTCAAAGAAAGCCAGCCTTGCTCCTTCATGTATCGAGATTGCGACATGTGACTGTTGCCCCTTGGACTCCCGAGCCGTTTGGAGCGGTCGAGCCGGAGGTCTGTCAATGACTTCGATTGGAGCAAGCAGCTTCGATACTACTGGGCGATGGAGGAGGCGAAGTTGCGGAGTCCATTCCTTCCTTGGGTTCCCGGAGCCTCCACCTTAGGCACGAGAAATTTTCCTGTGCAAGCAGCATATGAGCATTTGGGGGAGAAGTTGCATGCCTGGTCAGGTGCTAATGTGCTCGCCCAAGAGCTTCAAGAGCTGCGAAATGGCGCTAGGGGCCACGCGTCGCCAGCGTCGCACACGACGGCATGCTTTGGCTCTGCCCCCGCCAAGGTCAGATGGAACACGGACCTCCGATACTTGCATCGTCAAGCAAACCATCGCCAACATTCGGTGCCCCGGGCGGAGCATCCCAAAACGGGGCAGCAGATCTTGCCACCAGCCAGGTACTCCTTCGAGTACCTGGGCAACACTCCACGTCTGGTTGTCACGCCCTTGACGGACAAGTGCCGAGCTCAGCCGTGCTCCTCATTCTTCTGCATGACAGATCCGTGTGAGATATGCCACACCCCACCGTGCCGGGGCATTTCTTTCCGGCGATCTTTTCCCGGTCTTTTCGCTGTCTGGGCCGGGACGGCGCCGTCCCTGCGGTGCCGGGGCTCTCGTTTCTTTCGATTGTGCCCGGGGGGCTTAGGGCTTAGCCACGTCCAGTGCCAGGGCTTTCTCTACTCTCGTGTGGGTTTTAGTCTTCCGCTGCTGTGAGAAGACCGCGAAGCTTGCAATCCAGTATGTCCTGGACGACTTTGGGTTTCGGTTAGGGCGCTTCGGGTCGACCGGGAAAGGATGAGCATAAGGGCGTGCCAGAGCAACAGATTTTCTGCCTCTGTTCGAGACCCTTCATATTCCCGGAAGTTGAGGTGCTACATGACGCTGACCGGCGCCATCCACCTCAATTACGGAGGCCGGAACGACCTTCTTTTGGGGTGCAGCTGGCCCAAGATTCCGCGAGTCCGGGCCGAAACTCCACTGGTGGAGAGCCTCCGGGAAAGTTTCTGCTGTGCCCGGCAAGTAAAAGCTGCTCTGCTTACGGCACCGAGCGGCTGACCGGAGGTGCTCCTGCCGGACCCGCGGGCACGGGGAAGACCGAGACCACCAAGGACTCTGCTTCTGCTTCTGCTTCTCATTTCTGCCTGGTGTCATCGGGCTGCTAGCAGCTAGCAGGGAGACAGACGCTTGCCGCGACTCGCGACCTGCACTGAACAGCGGCACAGGTGCTGCACACAACCTCCTGTTGCGAACTGCTAACAGGTCCCCATAAGCAGACTATGATCGCCGGTTTTTTCCAGTGAGCAGCAATCATCCTGCACGTCCTGACCAGCTCACACTAGACTTCGCCGCCGCACTTCACCGGCAGGACATGTCCATAAATGATGCAGAATTGCCGAAGAATGTTCCGTCACTGCAGACCAGGTCTTTTCCGTGCGCCGTACGACCGCAGGGCTGCCGCAGAGTGAGGGTCGAGTCGCGAAAAGAGGCACTGAGTCTTTGTCGCATAGAGGGTAGTATTGTATATAGTCACTAGGGTTACTCCGATTATTCATGATTATTCTTTGTGCAATGGTTATCGCCATCATAGCTACTATAATTGTGGTCACTGCCGTGGTTCAACCGAGGTTTGTTGACTTTTTTAATTAAAAACCCAGAGAGAAATGCGGGGTGGCGACCAAACGAATGAAAGGTGGCGAAAGCCCCATCAGACCTTACAGCGAGAGAGAGAGGCTTTCGGTGGGCTCTGTTCCGCATTGCCACTCAGTCCCATACCCGCTTGCGAACGGATCCAACAGTCGAGCTGCTAAGCGAACGAGCACACCCCTTGACAGCACGCGTGCCCTTGCACATTGGCACGAAGAAGCTCTAGTTATGAACGAGGCTCATGCAGCATGTAAAGACAACTGCCACAATTGTGTTCCAGGATGGCAACTCGTAGTCTGTCAGCAGTGGTGATTGCACCATGAACACAGAAGAGCCTGACATGAGGGATCTGAGCGAGTCAGACATTTGAGGAGCTGCCGAGGAGACAGAGAAACGATAAAAGCACGGATTAAACGGCCAGAGCGCAAGGGCAAAGGCTGGAGTCCCGCGAACAGCCCTCAAGCGACGCTGGTAGTTTAAGCTACCGCGAAGAGCTCGCCTTGCGAAGGATCTGGGCAAAGCTCTGGCGGTTCCCGTTATCGTGTTCAATTGCTCCGACGGACGGGGCTGCCGCTTGAGTTGTTCCGCAGGATAAGGGGTCGGGTTAAGGGGAAGCGGAGGCTTGGACTACAAGATCATGGGCCGCTTCTTCAGTGGTCTGGCCCAGGCCACGGCACCAGCACTGCCCGCAAAACCTCCCTCGAACGAGCCTTTGAAAGGCCGGCGCTTGGGCCTGCTTCGATGAGTTCAACCGCATCCAGGCGCGAAAGCCAACTCTGTGTCTACAAGAACACGCGAGTCCACAAGACGGCGTTTGAGCGTTTGGAGCACGGCACATTGACATCCAACCACACAGGTGCATGAAGCCTTCTTAGATCCCTGGACAGCAGGGCTTGACATGATGCAAGCCTCTGGGAGTTTGTGGTGTCGCATGCACAGTTGCTCTGGCGACTCTGTCAGGTGGAGGTGTTGAGTGCCAGGGCCCCAGGAGGACCGTCATGGACCTGGCTTGCAAGGAAGACCTCGTGACATCTCGTGACCCTGTATATTTCTGCTCAATCACTGACAAATTCACGGCTCAGCTTTCCGCTGAAGCGTTGCTATGCTCGGGTTGCCTTCCTTAAGCCATCGCCGCGAGGGGCCGAAGAGTGGGGGATTCGGTTGCCTTGAAGACCGCAGCCGGAGGTCATCGCCCAGCAGATGCTCACGGTCACCCACGCCATCAGGGCTCGCAAGGACGCCGCAACGCGACGCTCCGCACTTCGCTCCGCACTTCGCTCCGCACTTCGCTCTGCTTAAGCTCCTTGGGTTTAAACGCCACTCGCGGCTCAGACTCAGGAGACCTTCGAGTTCGTGGGTCGCGAGATTCCGTTGAACCCGCGCTTCGGAGCCGCTGCCCAAGTTGGTGCTCACCGAGGGCCCTAGGCCCTAGGCCCTAGACCCTGTCCGTCTGTGACAAGGTGTTCATCACCATGAACCCCGGCTATGCTGGTCGTGCCGAGCTGCCGGACGGCCTTGAGATACTCTTGCTGTTCAGTTTCGGAGCTCAGGGAAAAATGCGCTGAGGTGACAGCAGGTCAATAAGGAACACATGTCAATGCAGATCCCCAAATGCGTGTGCAGGATGCACAAGCTTCTAGTAGGGAGAGTGGCGGTGCAGGACAACCTGAAGTCCCTCTTCCGCCCTGTGGCCATGATGGACGCTCGCCGTTTTGCATTTCTGGGGCACTATTCACTCTCTCGCAGTCTCTGGGGCCAGGGCCAGGGTGCTCTCCAAGTCGTGTTCGTGCACGGTCTCAGAGTCGACGCAGAAAACGCAACTGAGGTCCCTGACTACTGTCTCATTGCGGAGATCATCCTCTACTCTGAGGCGTGCACTTCTCTCGCGCGCGCGGCGCGCGTGGCGTGGCAAGCGGCGAAGCGCAGTTTGGTCTCTCCGCCCCGCCCCGGCCCAGGGCTTCGGAAGCGCCACGGCCCTCGCTCGGAAGATGGCGCCTCGGCGGCGCCCGTAGCGGCCCCCTAGAGCTCTCCGCCAGCTCCGCTTTGCAAGCTCCTTTCAGGTGAACTTATACAGCCTCTCCTCGGAGCAGCTCTCCAAGCAGGACCGGAGAGTGGAGAGCTCCGAAGCCCCGCTGTCTCAGTGCAGAGAGCGCTCCGCTTTCTCGGCGTCGGCGGCCGACGGCTCTGAAAGTCTGTTGTGGGCATGTTCGTCGGCCTGATGAAGCCTTTCTCAGCCGTCGAAGTCGGATTCCCCTCGGTTCGGCTGTGACAGGACCACTACGACTTCGGCATGCGAGCTGTGAAGTCGGTCCTGGTCATGGCCGGCCAGCTCAAACGCAGCTCAGCGAGCAGGGGCAATGCTTTGTGTCGAGACTATGGAGACCATCTTGCAGTGTCCCCAGCACGAGCTTGGTATGCTTGTTGTTGTGCTAGTCATGCCCTTCATCTTCCTCTTCAGATTCATCGTTATTATCAGTTATCATGAAAGGTTTATTAC
>CAJNDT010004735.1:537386-604311 GCA_905221615.1 Symbiodinium sp. CCMP2592
CACATGTACATTTACTGTACATGTATGCATGCATCGACAGGTGCACATAACACACACACACACCACACACACACACACACACACACACACACACATGTATGCAAGCATGCATGCATACACAAGTGTGTGTGTATGTATATATACATATATATATATATATATATATATATATATACATGTTTGTGTGTGTGTTCCTATATACACAATGCATACATCTGTACCTATATGGATATCTCCATCTACTCTCTCTCTCTCTTATGTGTTAGCTGAACAGATAGATGGATAATGTTATGTGATGTATATGTGGAGCAGGAGCGAAACATCGAAATATTATCCGTCCAGACCGGACCACACCGGACTGATCTGAACTTGCTCGATCGCAGTCTTCGTCATGTGGATGTGTTGCTGCGTGTGCAAGAGGTGTGCAGCTTCAAAAGAACCCTGGGAAATGCGTGTTTCAATGCTGGGAGCAGATTGGGCTTGGTGGCTCGTTTGCAATAGCTTCAATAGCCCAAGCTGCGACTCCGTACGTAAGGCATCAAGGTCCGTGAGCACTCAGACAGGATGCTCTTTAGAGAACAGCTGCTGAAATGCTGACATGGTGCGGACGGAGCCATGGCCGCTGCAGCTGAGGCAAGGCTCACCAGAATCAGAAGCTTGAGAAGAGTGTTGAGTTTAGAAACAACGCTGGTGACGGTCGCAGAGCAATACAAGAATCGATCTATTCTTGCCACTCAAGTGCTGTTAATGCTCTTCTGTATCTTGTTGCTGCTGAAATTGTTGGCTGGTGACGTCGACGTTGGTATTGTGGTGTTTCGAGGAAAGATTGAACCGGCCTCTCTCTTGGAGAAGTTTTCTGGTGGTCTGCACTTGTCGAGCGCCAAAAGCCTTTGGGAGTCTTTCAGGCGTCCGGCTGGCTGCAGCGCAGGCCGGTGTGGTTTCGGATACGGCATCAAGACGGGCTTTAGGTGCATCTTCCTGATAGGTTACCAGCGAATAGGCTGGACCAAGGTTTAGACTCTACGGCGCAGGTCGTGGCAGCAGTTGGCAAATCCATGTGCTGCACGAAGTTTTGCTGTAAGTGGGCTATGCCTGAAGAAGCTTCAAGAGCATCACAACCCCCATATCATATAATATAGGTATGTGTTTGATGCAGATTTAGGTATAGATCTGATATAGATTTTTGGTATAGATCTAGATACAGATACAGTTATACATACCTTTACATACGTATAGTTAAATGTGATGCTAAGCATGGCTGTCGCACACAATCGCTGTTCGATGTTCGAGTCCTTCATACAATCACACAGCTGCTTGCGGAAGGCGAGCTTCGGATGCTGAGAAGGCCGGTTCTGTGACTTACAGCTTGTGTTACGTCAAGGACCTCAGAATGGACAGAGTTCTGTCATTTGAAGATAGGTTTCTTCGGCACCAGATCCCCAAATGGAGCAATTACATCGTTGTGATTCTGGCCATACTATCCTAGCAGAGCACCCTAGTGCCGTCATGTCATTTTAGTGCCAGGCTGCAACATCCAGGCCAGCCGCGTGCGGATGGGGAAGTTTTAAGAAGCTGCTCCATAAGGTTTCCACGGAAGATCTCCTGAGATCCTCGTGAACTTTGTCTTGCCCTGACTCCCGCTACCTTCCACCAATTAGCTTCCCTGATCAGCATCTTAGTGAAATCAGCGTAGCTGCCATGCGAGGGTTTCAGTTGGGCATGACCGGTCATGGCTCTTTCCAACTTGGCTTGAGAAATCTTTGCCCGGCCAGGGGTCGCTTCCGAAAAGAGATTGAGGAAGCTGAGAAGCCCGGCCACCCAGCCTGAGCTTCGTTTTCGAGCCGGAGTTCAGAGCGGTTTCGCCGGCTTTCTGCAAGAGGCTGACCTTCGGGAAGTACAACGGCCTGACCTTCAGGGACGCCCTGGCGAAGCAGCTCAGCAAGAGAGCGTCCAAGTGGAGCCCGGGGGGGCGGTATCCAGCGCATTCTAGTGAGGCTCTTAAGTGTGATTCTAGGACCGAGAGGCCGAGAGGGACTCGACTCCGCCGCTCCGCTCTGCAGGGATCCGGGCTATGCGCTCTGGTGCTCGGAGCAGCCCTGGCCCCAGCAACAGCCGCGAGGGCTTCTGAGAGCTCTTGCCGCCCATGGTGTTCAACTTTCCTTACTGGGCTTGAAGCTGCAGCGTAGCGGCGTAGAGAGCACAATGAGGATCATGGATTCTGTAGTATCAGCAAGAGGAATCCAGCTTTCGGAGCATCGCGGAAGCAAGGAGCCGCCCAGAGCCCAGCCCAGTCTTCTTTCATTGCAGCAGATAGACTAGAAGCCGAAGCTCCACGTCCTTCCGGGTCAGTAGAGTCACTAGAGATCCCGTGGCGATGTCCGCCACGGGCGGCTCAGGCCGGCCCCGAGAAGTCGGGAGCAGACATGACCCCGCGTGCGAAGATGTGCGAAGCGTCGCTGAGTTGGAGTTCCGCTGGCGCAGATGTCTCGCCTCGGCTCGGCAGGCGAAGTGGGGCACCATGAGAGCTACATGCTCTGCGAGTCTTCTGCGGAGAAGAACGAGCAGGAGCGGAAGCGTCAGCTCTAGGCTTCAGCCCCTCAGCCATCCGCTCCGCCGCAGGGATGCTCCAATTCCACTCCTTTGAGCCAGTGGGCGAGCAGGGCCTCGCAGGCCTGGCCCGAGCTCAGAGCGTCCCAGAGCGTGCAGAGGGGGCCTTTTTCCCTCTTCTCTGCGCTGCAGCGGAGGACAGGGTAAAATCTCCCAGTGGCGACACCCCGCAACATCGCCTCACGGTGCCTGGAAGCCCCACTGCGACGACTGTGCCTGCATTCTGGCTTCAGGAGGGGCCGAGTATGTCACACGGACTCCGTGGTTTGGGACGGGTGCGTCGCGGCTGTCCGCGGGGCTGTCTTGCCTTTTTGGGCTCCGAGGCACTCATCGAGCCTGTGGTGTCCATGATGCTCCTCGGCGACAGCAGCACGAGAGAGACAGCGAGAGAGCAGGGAAAAGTGTGAAAGCGAAGAAGAAGAGCAGAGAAACAGCGGAGAGACAGCAGAGAGCAGAGAGCTCCCGCGACGTGGCTGCGCCCCCCCGCGAGCCTCGGAGGAGCTCCAGATCCAGGTCTCTTCCGCCCGCTCGCGGGCGCGGGCGGGCCGCGCTGGGCGTGTTTTGTTTTGAGATAACAGCGGAATTGCATCGGATGCTGACGATGGGCTTCCGAAAGGTTGCTGTTGCTGTTGCTGGCCGTGGGCATGACAGCCGTGACGAGGAGGAAAGGAAAGGCGACGGCGCGGCGAGGGCGGCACGTTTGTTCGCGCGTTTGACGACGGCGCCCAGACGAGAGAGAGAGAGAGAGAGCCGCTAAGGGTTGGGGATTCTTACGGTGCAGGCCGGCTCCTCGATCTTGCAGGGGGGAGTCTCACACGACAAACTTGAGACCAGTGCGCGCCTGCGCGCGGGGAAGGGTGTCCGCCCTTCTCTTGGCTGAGTGCAAGCAAGAGAGAGCGGCTCCAAAGTTGGACAATCCGGGCCGCCGACCGAGCGTCACAAGAATCGAAGCACAGGATCAAGCGCCGAAGCAACGTTTGAAGCCTTACCTCTTAGACTCTAGGCGGGCTTAAGGATGATTCCATCTCGTTAGGAAGTTGTGGAGTGGAGAGACTGGGCATCTGTAGGATGGACATCTCCGAGCAGCTCAATGCGCTGGCCGAGCTCAAACGCTCTATGGCAAGGCCGGGAGGGCGCTCAAGCAGGATGTGCTCCCTTCCGGCCCCGACAGTGGCACCTCGTGACTCGCTCGTTTACACATGACAGACTGCATCAGCCGAAGTTGCATGACGTTGCATGTGCAGGGTGGAAACTGCCCAGCAGCGAATTGAAACCTTGGCTGCTGAGAGGGGTCTGGTCTTGGAAAGAGGTCTGCGGATCGAGAAGCCTAATGCAGAGGCTTCCGGCACCTTCGCGGGCTGTTTGTTCGTCTGCCACCTCCACTGAGGAACTGGCGCTCTCGTATCAGGGTGGAGCCATGCAGGAGGTTGCGCACATAGCATCTTGGTATGCAAGCTGTGCTTGACGTTTCGGGATTCATCTTCCATCTAGGCTACCTGGCGTCGGATTCATCATTGCGACCTCGTGTGGCTCCATCACAGGCATCAGTAAGCCCTCTGACAGGGTGTTGCCTCCGACACAGCTTCTGCGAGAACTCGACTGTGATTTCAGACACTGTCAGTTCTCTGCCACTGTCTGACCATGGCTTGGGCTTGAAGCCTTGGAGGCTTGTGCTTGGGTCATGTGCCGGGAAATCTAAGCAGATGCCCGCCCAGCTGGGGACTTCTTGTACCAAGCCGCAGAAGCACTGCAGCACTGGGAGTGCTGCATCCAAAACCTGGAGAATGCAAGCGACTGTGGAAAATGCCCCCTCCGACAGGGACAAGTTGAAGCTTGGAGCTCGATAAGACCAGAACAGAGCTGGAATCCGAGGTGTCGAACAACAACAGCCGCTCTCGCCAGCCAAGCGTCGACCACGACGGCAGCATGGCCAGCCAGCTGTCGCACCCTGCCAGCAAAACGCGAGCATGCTTGGCAGTTGCATGGGCGCTGTTTGAACACCAATCCGCTGTTTGGTTTGGGGCACCCGAGCTTACCTTTAGGATGTTTAGGTGCAGGTGTCTTGAGCCTCAGCAACCCAAGTACCGACGGCTCCTTCTCAAGGTCGGGTGTCTCTGGCGGAGGACAGCCGCTGATCCTGACTTGGCGTTTTTCAGAGTCCCCGAATTTTCGGCAACAGGGAACGAACTTGTACACTTGTTTCTTTCGACGTGGTTTGACACTGCTCAAGCGTGTGCGTCATCCTTGGGAAATGCAAAGCTTTGCTCCGAGGTCGAAGACAGCACAGGCGCAGCAGGTCCTGCTGCCGCCAGCACCAGCTCTTCCAGGCGAGTGCCACATCACCAAACACTTCCGGCACTTCCGGCGCTTTGCAAAGGTCAACCGCCTCCCACGCACGAGCTCCCAGACTTCGATCCATTGCCATTCGCCCCACGGCCGCATGAACAAAGTCTCGGGCCTTCGGAACACTATTACTGGAATCAGGGAAAGCAGGGACTTCAACGGAAACTTCAACACGAAACAAAGGTGGACTTGCACAGATGCATGCCCAATCTCTTTCTGTCACTAGGCAGGTGTGGGCGGCACATGGTACTGAGCCAGAGGCCAGGTTTGTTGCAGATTCGATGGTGGCAGTGCCGGTGGCGGTAGCAGGAGCAGCAGGCTGCAGCAGAATTAGCGCAATGGCAGAGGCAAGCACTGGACAAGTAGCGCGGCAGTGGCGCTGGTAGTTGGGGTGGTATGAGCCATTTGAGTACATGGTAGTGGTAGCGATAGTATCAGACGTAGTAGTCAGTAGCAGCAGTAGTCGTCGTCCTCGTGTTCGTAGTCGTAGTCGTAGTCGTGGTGGTAGTGGTAGTGGTAGTCGTTCTCGTTGTCGGTGTCATGATCGTCGTCGTCGTCGTCGTAGTAGTAGCAGTAGTAGTAGTGGTAGAGCTCGTGCTGGTGCCACTGCTGGTGCTAGTGCCACTGCGAGTGCCAGTGTTAGTGCTAGTGCTAGTGCTAGTGCTAGTCGTCGTCCTCGTCGTCCTCGTCGTTCTCGTCGTTCTCTGTCGTCGTGGGCGTCGTTGTCGTAGTAGCAGCAGTGGCAGTAGCAATAGCTGGAGCTGGAGCAGGAGCGGCAGAATTAGCAGAAGCAATAGGCAGCAGTGGTGGCAGATGTCGTCTTCCTGGTGGTGGTGGTGGTGGTGGTGGTGGTGGTGGTGGTGGTGGTGGTGGTGGTGGTGGTGGTGGTGGTGGTGGTGGTGATGGTGATGGTGATGGTGATGGTGATGGTGATGGTGATGGTGATGGTGATGGTGGAGGTGGTGGTGTGTCGTCCGTCAATGTCGTTGGTGCAGCAGTTGCAGTTTACGTCGAAGAATCGATTGGCACTTAACCAGCTCAAGTAAGAAGCAGTAGCGCTAGTGGCTCCTTGTTATGGTTTCGCAGAGCTGCTGAGCAGTTGTTGGTAAGTAGTCGGATTCCATAGCAGTACCACCTGTTCCGTATTGTAGTGGCAATATTCACGAACCTGTGTTTCGAGTATCTTCCGCCAGAAAGCTGCTCTTAGGAGGCCAATGTCGAGGAGGGCGTTCCACATTCAAGCGCCCACGTTCTCGGCCTGCCATCAGGCTCGGCTATGGTCTTTACTCGTGCGAGGCTTCGTGCACCTTTGTGTAGGGCTGAAACTGAGCCATGTCTCCTGGAGAGGCGTCGCTCGAAGCAGCGCGCGAAGTCACAGCCGACAAAGTCAAGGTAGCAGGATGAGCAACACGCCCAGCATCAGATCCGACGCCTGGCTGGAGCTGTGGGCATCAAATAAATCCCCACCCCGTTTGAAATTTGTGGCATCATTTGCACTTGTCCTTGCCGCTTAAGGAAGCTTGTAGATCAAGCAAGGTGTTTTAGAGACCATGCACATATTTAGCAAGTATCCAAGTTGAGAGAACACACTCTGTGCTAATTCGCGTATGAGTGGCATTAGCAAGTGCTTGCGATGGCAGATAGCAGCGCTCTTGTCGAGGATCGGGGAGACGGTGTGCAGTCCCGTGCCTTCGGTCAGTTCATAGCCGAGCGACGCGGGCCTTTGGCGAGCCAGCTGCTCTGCCATGATGGCGAGGGTTCTCCGATAAGCTCTGTAGTCCTGGCAAAGGTCAGAGACACTTTGATCACTTTCTACGGGCAAGCTTGGCATATCTTGGCATGTTTAGGAAGTCTCGAGCTGAATCTGCAAGGTATGGCATGATGGAGGAGTTGGAGGAGCACATGGGACACAAGCTCTTGCACAGGCGCCGGGAATGTGCCGGGATTCGAAGGCTTATGGAATCCTCAAGCCGAGGCCGCACCGTGGCCGAGCTGGGCCCAAGGGCCGCAAAGGCCAAGCTAGCGCCTCGACCAGAATTCGCCCGAAATTCCAGAGCAGGGGGGCCCCTGCCGAGCGCTGAGCGCCAAGGCAGTCCGGTGATTCCGTCTGTCCCGGTGCCGGTGCCGCTCAGGGACAAGAAAGCTCGAACCGCTTCACAGGCCCCTTGTTAGACCGTCAGGAGGGATAATGATCCAAAGGAGTAGAGTCGTAGAGCACCAGTTCCACGTGTGTCCATGTGTGTCCTTGCTGGCTGCGGCCGTGCCGTCTCAGACTGCTTGGGGTCTTCCAAGAGCCTTTTCCCTGAGGACTCTTCCTATCCGTCCGCAGACAATTCCGTGGGAAGGAAACAGTCCAGGCGCATCCGCTTCTGTTAACACCAAGCTTTTGCCAGGGTTCTCGTGTTGGTCTCATGCGGAAGGGGCCTTTGCAGTCAAGCGACTGAGCGTCGCCCCTCTGGTGTCGCGTCTGGAGGCGCGTCCCGACACTGACGAGCAGACCAGGCAGCCAGGGGCGCGACAAGAACAATCTGTTGAAGGACCCCTTGCTCCGCGTTGCGGACGGGCCTGGTCGCTTCATGTTTTGCAGCACCTGCAGAGAAGTGGGTACTAGGACTTGTCTTGCTTTCACACGGATTATTCACAAGCGCTGGTGAGGATTGTCAATCTCTCGATGCCTTGCAGAACCAGCGCTTTTGCATGTCAGTTTAGGGTTTGACACTTCCATGACTTGACTGCAGTTAGGAACATTTGGGGGTTTCTTTTTGGCGACTTGGATGGAAACGGGTTGCAAGGTCGTGGTACATGGGAGATGGGCTGTTGCCAGTTATCGCCTTAGTAACACTGGCTGCGCAGAGTCGGGCGGGTGGCTCTGCCTTGCACCATGTAGGTGGCCAAGCGAGTCGCCATGGATAAATAGACAGCCAAACCTGCTAGCCTCAAAAAGCCTTTCATCTGAGAATGTCGAGATATGTCGAGAGCCACTGCTGCGTGGACGTCAGTTCCGACAAAGCACCTGCTCCATGTCAACGTCCGTGAAGTCTTTGGAAGCACCCATCTCTCGATTTCTGAAGGATTGTTGCTTTTCAGGTATGATGCCTCGGTGGTCGCGACGCCTAAATCAAAGCGGTCACCCCGATGGGAGGCCCGGAGACTTGAGAGATCTTGAGAGTGAGACTAGACTTCCACGCAGGTTCCCGCAGGAACTTTGGGTAGATCGCTTGAGGCCTTCCGAGCCCAGAGTCAGTAGGTTCGTGCATTCTGGCTACCTGAGCTCAGAGCCGGGCATGCCCAGGACGCCAGCCCCAGCGTGCCGCCCATGTCATTGCCATCCTTAGCCTCGAAGCAGTCGAAGCAGCTCGGGCATCGCAATCCCTGGCTTCCTGTCAAGTCGACCAACGTGCACTTGAGTTGCGTCAACACATGAATCAAACCCTAAAGGTCAACAGCTCCCTTCCTTTCTTGCGAGTGGGTGGGTTTAGGCGGTTTAGGACATAGGAAAGGGTCTGAGGAATGCTCTGCCCCCCTGTAGGTGTTGCAGTAGGTATGGCTGGGTTGGGCTTGGTTCTGGTCCGTCATCCTCCGTGTATGTAAATGCAGGATTTGGAGCTAAATTCCTCACTTCCCCGTGAGAAACCTAAAGACGAAGTGACCCATGTCTCTGACTGTTGGCATTTTCGAGACGCCCCGCTGACTTGAAGATCCTGAAACAACAGCAGGTCAGAAGGATTTCTGACTAACACCTTCAGCCAAGTCACGTCATCCCTGTAACTGGCGGCTTCGAAGTGTATATGTGTGTGTGTGTGTGCTAATATAACTGTTCAGCATACAACTGCATCAAGGAGGTCAATCTCGACATTGACCACAACCTTAGACAGAGGAGGAAGTTTGGCGCATGCACCGGCCGATAGGAACTTTGGATTTGCTGGTGGCGCGACCGCAGCGATCGTATTCCAGCTACCGATTCCTCTGCTCCCGGAGAAGGCTCTGGCTCGAACGGCCGAGTGCCAGCCCTGTACTGTTCCTTAGCAGCTGTTTTGCATGGCAAATCCGAACAGCGGGTACACCAACGACTTGGAAAAATCAGGTGCGCATGCGACCAATGGATGCTGCCGCTGCCATGTTCATACGGCAGTATCAAGAACGTGGTCCCGGGGCGTTGCCTTTCAAGCATGCGAGTTGGCAAAAATGGAAGGGTGACTCCTGAGTCATGAGCATCAAAAGAGACCCGTTCCGGCTGCTACGCACTAGTCTACCCGCGCACGCCCGATGAACTGACATGCGAGGTGCGCTAAGATGCAAAGTGCGGCAACATGCCATGACTCAATGACAACGAATGCAAGTCCTTGCTCTGAGCTTAGAAGGCGCCACGAGGCATTGGAGGCCACGTTTCAAGCACTGGTGATGGAGAATGCCTGGCTGCTAAGTAAACGGAAAGCCGGAGGGTGCTCTTGGGCTAAGTTCTTGATGCTAGCACCTTTTGGCCCTTGCTGTCGGCATGTTGGTGGTACCGGCATCTGCAACCCAGCAACATGATGCGGATAATTGTTTGTCAAGCCTACTGCTGGTAGACGCATTGCAATCGGACAAGGCATTCAGAAAAGAGCCGGCGGCCAAAGCTGCACAACTCGGCTTTGCCTCGAGAAGCTTGGTTCTGAGACTCGGCAGCAGTTGACACTTTTCGAGCAGGTGCCAGGTGGTTTTCCATTATATATCACATGCGGTCGACATCACCAGCTCATGGTTTCGGCCGTCGTGCAGCGAAAGAATTGCTTTCGTGTTCGAACTTTCGAGGCATGTGCCTCCTGGGCATTTTGGATTTCCGCGATGGCATCCTGCCACGCCTTGCGCCTTGGCGAGAGAACAAGGGTCCACTCCGAAGCACAGAGAAGGGTCTACTCCGATGCCCACAGTCTCGGAAAGTTTGTTTCAGAACATTGGAGACATCCATTGCCGTTAAACTGCTGTCGCAGATCCTCATTCTATATCCGCAGCATCAGCCAGAAATGTCGGGCCATGTCGGGCCTGCTGTCTCAACGAGCCCAGGTAAAGGTCTCTGATCTCACTGCACTCCTCCTCGGGAAACCAGGGGTGCCTTTGTTCCCATTCCCACCTTTCATCGCTTGTTATGGACATGTAGGCAATGCCATCCTGCGCCCAGAGCCAGCAGCCCGCGGCAGCCAGTGAGCCTCTCTTTCCCGAGCCTCTGAGTTTGCCTTCTTCATGAACTGCATTTGGCCTCTGATGCTGGTGGTGGCCACGTTCTACCTGTGCCTCGGCAAAGCTCCCAACGATGACTTCGTTCCAGTACGGATCTGGATAGGGCCATTAGGATTGCACTCCACGGTTTCATATACACATGAATTGGCCAGGTATAATTAGGTTGTGAAGTCTGTTGCCTGGTCATGTGTCCATAGACCAGCAGAACACCTTAGTCTCAGGAGTTCGAGAACTGATTCGTGAGACAGCTCCGCACAAGCAAAGTAAATCAACGTTCCAAGGTCTTCCTGGAGCCATTTACAGAACTCTAAGCCCAGAGTGAGTGCATTTTTTGTTTCTCAAATCGTCCCCCAAAGCGCGTTACTGTTCGATTTCCAACAGGCCCAACGCACGCATGTCCAATTCTGACCTGTCCCACCCCACGGCCCCACATTCGACTCCGCGGCCTCCCCCGCCGCAGGCACCTCCACTACCCTCCCAGCGTAGGGGTTCCGAGGAAGTGGGGTTGCCGAGCTTGTGTGTGATAGTCGCCTTTCATGTTAAACCAACCTGTTGCAGATCGGGACAGTGGCAAAACATTTCGCGTCTTCGAGAGGCTTCACGGGACCATGTCGGACTGGGTCTAGAAGTCTCGTTTGCCACGACACAAACCTCAATCTACGGTAGGCGAGAAGTCCGGGTCCATGTTGCTAGTACAGGTTCCTCCTGTCGTAAACGGCCATAAGCCTTTAGAGAAGTATTGGTTGCTAGCATGCCAGACTGGCGCAATGCTCCCACTGGACGGCTTTGAGTCAAGGTGGGTACGCAGTGCTGAGCCAGAGGTTTACGATGTGGCCACGCTCGGCTCTTTGGCACACATGCTGCTATGCGGAGTCGGGCATTCGGTCGTGGGCTTCTCATGAGATCGCATGAGCCATCCGATCCTGGCTTGTTCACGTTGCATGTTCGGGGTCTCTCTGGACCTTGAACGACTCGGACACGTTGCACGTGATCGCTAGAAGTGCACTGCCATCCGAACGCAACGATGCAAGACGAGGTTGCTTTGGGCTTGGCGGCATCATCGCCATACTCGCCCTGCGACGATGCTTGCTCGGTAGTAGAGGGCTGTATACTTGGATCCCATGTGGGAAGCATCGTCTCTTCGATCATTCTGCTCCTGTCGTGCAGAAAGCGAGTTGGATGTATTTGCTCAAGGCCATAGCCCACAAGAGCTGCATTTGGACGGACCCTGGCGTGCATCACGCTCGCGTGCATCGTCGCGAGCCTGCTGAGGACGGGGTCTTGCAAGGCTCATTGGCCCTGTCGAGACAAGCCTTGATGACTACGCCGCAGCCCCGCGGCGTCATTATTCAGATGAACGGAGTTACCTCAACACGAAGCTAGACCTCGGCCAAACGAGGAAGTTGGCTTCCTCGCAGACTGGCTGAAGCTTTCACGCCGGCGATTCTGGATCCTCCTGGTGGTTCTGTTGGTTCCCTGGGCATGCACGAAGGTGTTCAGTTCTGAGGCCAGACTTGGGAATCATAATGGACGGCATGGTCATGGAGTATCGGTGTCGATGCAACAGCGGTTTAACGAGTCGATGCCTGCTGAGTGTTAGAGGTCTGTGCTCGACGGGTGACGCGGGCTAGCGGCTGGCGGCATGCGGCATGCTTGGTGTTGTCTGCTTTGTATTGAAATTGAGGTGACAGTGGCGACCCGAAGTGTTTATATCTATGTTCTCAATGTCGATGACGACACCACCGAAGCACCATTGCCGATAATGCTTCTCCGCTCGGTCAAGGGGCTTGGGGGTCGGAGTAACTGCAGAATGGAGCTGTTTTACTGGAGGCCCTTCTGTTAAGAGGGCAGTAGCCTTAGCCTCGTGAACCTCTGCAAGGATGGCCATGCTGTTCACTGCCGTGATCGCACACAATGCTGGCGCTTGTTACTCGCTGGTACACCTCTGCAGCTTGGCAGTTAGAGATTTGCCGGGGCCGGCACAGTGACAGAAGGCCGCTGACAGCGGCCAGTGACTTGCCTTGTGGAAGTAGGAGCTGGTCGTATTCTCCTCCAGGCTGCGGCCTGGAGTTGGCCATCGACAGCTTTGCACTGCGCTTCTTCAAAGACATGGACTTCGAACAAGCCCTGGAGGCCGATCTCCCGTCTTCGAAAGGTCAGATTTCATGGTCAAGAGCTTGCTGAGTATGGAGTGATGGAGTGCGACACACAGCCTAATTAATCTCTTCGGGTATCTCCTTGGCTTTACCAGCTGTCACATTGCAGCGACAGCTAGAGGTAGACCGAGGCAACATCGCCGGTGCGATTGGGCTTGAGCAGAGGCAAATCGATGGGTCGCTGGATAGCAGATTGCTCAGATGAACGGTAGGCAGAACGGGCTGCGCGCAATCCAGCCGACCCACATGTTCCAAGTGGCAAAATCACCTGCCGCTCTTGTTTGCGTGGCAAATTACGAACCATCCTCTAACATGCTGTCACATTTTTCCCTGTTGCTGTCATTCGCCTTTCTGGCAAATTCTCGTCTCGCCTCTCTTGGCGGAAATGCTGGCCAACTTGCGAAGCCGCACTTGCCTCGGCTAACAACGAAACGGTGCGGCGCCACGAATGTTTCGTAGCCTGTCGAGACAACTCAAGGCCTGTCAGATTATCACATTGGCGACTGGACAGGGTCCGGTCGAGCACAGGCGTGCGTTGGCTACTTTGACAAGACTCAGGTGAGTTCCACTATCATGCTTCATGAGCACCAGTGGCAGTTCCCTCTCCCCGCGGCGCTCCAGGACTGGAACGAAGTCCAAGCGACATTGAGGCGCGTGGGGGTCGGATGCCGTTCCGTGAAGGCGTTTGCAGTCGAGGTCCGTGACCTGCATTCTCTGCACCAGGCAGGTGTCCACAAAGCTGAGTGACGGCTTTATTGCTTTGGCGGCTCTTGGACAGCACTTGTGACCTCAGCTACCCTCACGACAGCTTCGGGTAC
Organism: Symbiodinium sp. CCMP2592; assembly: GCA_905221615.1. Classification (NCBI taxonomy): domain Eukaryota; class Dinophyceae; order Suessiales; family Symbiodiniaceae; genus Symbiodinium; species Symbiodinium sp. CCMP2592. The sequence goes on from CAJNDT010004735.1 coordinate 550,528, forward strand.
AGAAGTGCGACGATTGGGCCTCTGGCCAGGGAATGCATTTGTCTGCAGGCAAGACTTCAGCGGTGTTGGAAGCTCCAGTGCCGGAGTGGTAGTTGCAAGCAATGCAGTAATCGCCTGAGTGGGAAGTATCTTATTCTGCCCTGGTAAGTCTGGTAAGCTATACAGTGCTATATAGTCTCACTTGCCAGCTTCTCGCTGGAAAGCTGCTAGGGTGTCTGCAAGCATTAGGTGCCCTTCATTCATCCCCATCTCACCTTGCAACGAGGCAGGCTGCGTGGGGGCCCTGATTTTCTTTGCCGAGCAAGCTTTCCGCCAGCCTGTGTCATGGCCGACATGGGTAATCTGTGCTGAGTACTGAGTTGTGACCTGGTTAGATTCCACCGTGATTGGGCGCCTCGGTTCGCTCATCCTGCAGCAGCTGTAGCATGCTCTTGGCCGGTCTCACCTCGGACTCCGAGTGACCTAGGAGCTCCTGCGATTCAGCTACCGGAGCACCCTCTGGATTGGCTGGTTCCTTCCCTTGCAAACAGAAGCAAAGGGAGCGGCGACGCGAGAGTTTTTCCATAGTTGCATATTTCAAGAACTGGACGATTCAATCTTAAGCTGGGAGCTTTCGCACAGCCGCACCTCTAGCGGTGGGGGCTGTTCAAGTTGCGCTTGCGTCGACCACAGCCTACAGACTATGCAGGAGTTAAGCTGCAACGTTCGATTTGGTCACCTCTCTTTCGACCTTCAGCCTTGCAGCCGTGCGAGGTTATACCCACCGTTTATGATGCTTGGGTACGTGCCTGGCTCTCGAAGTGGGGTTGAAATACTTGCAGAATCGATTTGTGAATTCCTGGAAGCGAAGCATCACGAGCAGTCGAGCAGCCCCAGCTTGCCCAAGTCTGAGGCGCGGCAACCACCGACACTCATGCCATACAGACACACCGGCAGACGGTAGCAGGCAGCTTGAAGCAGGCATCTACTAGCAAGCTTGAGTGCAGGCATTGGCAGACATACCAGGGTTCCAAACGCATGAGCATTCAGCAGCAGTTATTGGTCTTAGAGTTGAGCCGTACTGGTAGCAAGTCAGAGCAACTTCAGCATGTCATGAGTAAGAGGATGCAGTGTGGTCGTAGAGGCGCTGCTGCGGGCCGCAGCTGTCACCGAAAAGGCGAGCCGTGTTGCGCCGCTGGTGAACTCGTGGAAATTCCAGGCTGCTCGGGGTGTGGGCTTGTCGCGTACAGACTGGGGATGTTTGAGCGTCTTTCTTTGAGCGTCTTTCTGTGTTGCACCCCTTTACATCTCGTGACAGTCGAAGAGGAGCAACGGAGTTTCGGGCCTCATTGTAGTGTCTCCTGGCCTTGTCGCAGTGCGTGACATCACAGTGCCAATCCTGTGCTCCAAATGTGCGCCCATGTGCGCAGGACGCTGAGGACGATGCAGCGGCGTCCAAGAGACTGCATGGAGTTTAGGGTGAGATGTGCGTTTCAGCAGCTCAAGTCTTGGCCTGGCTGAGGCTATGGATGGACACCGACAGACAGTATGTAGTGGCTTGGCATTTGTATGTCGGAGTGTGAGTGAGAGGTCCATAAGCATACGGTCGTACAGTTACAGCTTGCACTGTCAAAAAGCAGCCTGGTCTGGGGTCTGGCAGCATCTAGTGGTTTCGTGCTTGCGCGGGATGCATGCCGTCCCGCGCCCGGATTGAACGTTTCAGTGGGTCACGTTCACGGATCGGGCATATGCGGGCATTTCAGGGTTCAAGATCGTGGAGATTAGTCTACCGACTACCGTCAGAAGTCCCACAGAGCGAGTGAGGTCCAATACATCATCCAGAGCCAAGCTGGCTTCTACATGAAAGGCGTCCGTGTGAATGCCTTCAGCGTGCAAAAAATTGGCTACTACTTGGCAGCTTTGCTCAAAGGGAAGCAGCGAAGAGTCTCCGGGCCCCAGGGTGGCGCGAGCGTTCTGAGGGAGAGTTTTGGTGTTTTCTGGTCCTTCCTAGCTGCCATTCAACGTCGAAGGCTTGAAGGCAAGCTACCGACAAGCGGTCACCAGGAGCAAAATGTACACGACTATACGACTCTTTCGACTTGACTTGGTCGGCCGTCAATGCACTGAGGCTGCTGCCACGCTTGGTCTGCTTTCAAGGACAGGCTGAGGCGCTCTTGCTGCGCGTTGCCACACTTTCCAATTTCTGGGTAAGGAGATGCTTCGGTTCTGCAGTCGATGACTGTTCTGTGAGATTCGTGACTGGTGCTGTCAAACTTCGAAATAAAAAATCAATCTGGCTTGTGGAGGTGACGTGGGTCGAAGGCTCGAGGAGAGATCTTTCTGGGTGACTGCGGAAACAGATGTAATTGAAACCTGGTTGCGCGAAGCCATTCGGTTTCTCCTCAATGGGGGGCGCGGAAGGAATCGCCGGTGCCCTGCCGCAGGTCCCGCTCTTCGACGTCAAGTCTGATGATTGCCAGAAGTGCTAACATGTTGCCGTGCCAACCTGAACATTGCTGCTCTGTTTGTCAAGCCCAATGATAAGTCATTGTGGTACGAATCATTTTCGACTGCAGCGATGTCTAAGACCATCGCTGTGATTCATTCTTCTTGGACAAGGCGGTGAGTGATAGTGCATAGAACATTTGTGTAGGTATATGTGAAAAAGAGCTCAGAACATCTCCGCTTCGCCACTTGAGAATCATCGCACTCACATGCGATTTCACCATAATGGTGAAGTGCTTGTGTCTGTAAAACTGCAGTGTGTGCACGGGATGTGGTACTTGTGGGGTTGCAGCTGGTATTTCATCCTGCAGGGTCTCTTCTTCTTGTTCTTCTTCTTCAGCTACCAGTGCTCTACCGTGTCGTAACAGCAGGTATTTGCATTGAGCAACTGCTCCATTGTCACGTCGTTGGCGAAGCCGTCTGCGCAGTTCGTCTCCGATGCTCAAGACGCACTGGTGATGCGGTATACTGTAGTATCAGAATGCGAGAGCACTTGACGAACACTTCCGCATGGAAGTGGTCCTCATTAGCAACAGACTGCTGTTGCCACGACGACGACGACCACTGCGGCTACTGCTCTTGCTGCTGCTGCTGCAACGGCTACCACTACTATTTCCACTACCACTGCCTACTACTACTACTACTACTACTACTACTACTACTACTACTACTACTACTACTACTACTACTACTACTACTACTACTACTACTACTACTACCACTACCACTACCACTACTACCACTACCACTACCACTACCACTACTACTACTACTACTACTACTACTACTACTACTACTACTACTACTCCGACCACCACTACTACTACTCCTCCTACTGCTGCTACCACTACTACTACTGCTACTGCTACTGCTACTGCTACTGTTACTGCTACTGCTACTGCTACTGCTACTGCTACTGCTACTGCTACTGCTACTGCTACTGCTACTGCTGCTGCGGCTGCTGCTGCTACTGCTACTGCTACTGCTACTGCTACTGCTACTGCTACTGCTACTGCTGCTGCTGCTACTGCTACTGCTACTGCTACTGCTACTGCTACCTACTACTACGACTACTATTACTGGAACTACTGCTGCTGCTACTACAATAACAACTACTACTACTGGTACTACTATTACTACTACTACTACTACTACTACTACTACTACTACTACTACTCCGACCACCACTACTACTACTCCTCCTACTGCTGCTACTACTACTACTACTACTGCTACTGCTACTGCTACTGCTACTGCTACTGCTACTGCTACTGCTACTGCTACTGTTACTGCTACTGCTACTGCTACTGCTACTGCTGCTGCTACTGCTACTGCTACTGCTACTGCTACTGCCACCTACTACTACGACTACTATTACTGGAATTACTGCTGCTGCTACTACAATAACAACTACTACTACTGGTACTACTATCACTACTACTACTACTACTACTACTACTACTACTACTACTACTACTACTACTACTACGACTACTACTACTACTACTACTACTACTACTACTACTACTACTACTACTACTACTACTACTACTACTACTACTACTACTACTACTACTACTACTACGGCCAGTGCCACTACCATGACCACTGCCACTGCCACTACTACTGCTACTCTGCCTCTGCCACTGCCACTACCACTACTGTTTCTACTCCTGCTCCTATTCCTACAACTTCTACGACCTCTTTGCAGCTGCCGACGGCAAGAACATCAGCAGCGCAGCATCAGCTACTTCTTCCTTTCATGTTTGATGTCTTGGGACGAGGCCGGATGCCAGCCTGGGCATGCGGCGTTTTGTCCAGTATGCGGAGGACGACGCTTTCGATAGCTTGTGACTGAGCCTTGCGCTGCGGACCTGCTCGCATGGCGAGTTTCTTGTCCAGAGGATCACGGCGCCCCTGTCGCTCCGGCGCAGAAGAGACAGAAAGTTTCGACTGTGGCACGCCCAGCTTGCCACTGCGAGAGTCCCTCAAGACACTGGTGTCCGCCGAGACTGCTGTTCGTTTTCAGCCAGTATGTCCATTCGTTGTATCCAATGTTCCTGTTGTGCCTCGGACTAGGTTGCAACCCAGAAGTTGCCGAGGAGTGCATCGTGCACGTGCGGGAATCGAAATATTTGTCTATCAGCAGCATCGAAAGCATGTACATGAAACAGTCTTAAGGCAGCAGGTGCACATGATTATGAAAGCCACTCCAGAACAGAACCAAAACAAAGGACGAACCTCGTCAGATCGGAACAAAACTGGGGCCTGCGAGACTGTCCCCATTCAACGTTTTATAAGCCTCTGAGCTGCATTTGGGTTTCCTGAGGCCAGCGCATCGGCCGAGGACAGTCAAACAAGCTCCCGCTCCCAGGTGGACCGTGGCAGTCATGTTGTCGGAAAGATCGTGCTGCCGGTCCGATTTTCGCAGTGTTGCTGGCAGCTGTTGCTGCTGCTGCTGCTGCTGTTGTCGTTGTTGTTGTCGTTGCTGCTGCCGTTTTGGCTTCTGTTCCTGTTGCTGTTGCTGTTGTTGTTTTTGTTGTGGCTCGAGGCCATTGTGGATCGAGCCCTCGAATTACAGGTGGGTGCGGGCAGTTAGCTCACTTGGTTGCTCCGGCGGTGCCCACTTCCTGCTTTCTCACCCCTGTAGCCGGGCCGGGTGCAGTGGCCACCAAACCCTATGTGGCATGTCCATGCAGAGCATGGACAAGATTTGCAAGAGTGGAGCGATGAGCATGCTGGCTGCAACAGCTCCCAGCTCGCCAAAGCTCCAGCCTCGCAAAAAAGACAGGCAAGACCCAGCCGCTGTGGACCCAGAATTAGTCTTGGGAGCAACCAGACAACTGTGAGAAGCTGCAGACGAGAGACTTTGCCGGACAAAATCCAGGCAGCACCCGCCAACCTCGAAACAGCTGAGCCAAGGCGAGAGCCCGGAAACTCCATGCCCTCGTCGCGCCTAAAGCAGCACTCCAGATAAAGCCCGACAAGCAAAAAAGAAAGAGTGCACCGAAAGCTTCGAAGAGATGCACCGTCTGGATGCAGAGTCTCCGCAAGCAGGAACAAGAGCAGAGTAAGAGCAGCAGAAAAAAGTGGCGGGTACCCACAACAGGAACTCCAGGCCACCGTCCCGACGCCATTGCCGGAAGCTTGTGGCGGCCCCACAGCACGTAGGAGTCACCGAACCGAGGCCGCAAAGCTTTCCGACAGGCGTAGCCAGGAGAGGAGCCGCGGACGGCCCAACGGAGTAGGAGGACAAGGCGGGCAGTGCAGCACAAGGCCACAAGCGCCGCACTTTTGGGAGAGTGCAGGGGTTTTTCGGGACCCCAATATCGCTTGGTGTTGTTGAGGTCCGTTCTTCGTTGGTTTTGATCCTACTGGCATACGATGAGCCACAGTCTCCAGACAGGGTATTCCAACATCAGGCGTCGGAGGATGGATATCATTTGCGCGGTTGGCAGCAGGCGCACAGGACTTTCCAGTCCAGGGCATTTCCACCACACCATTGTTGAAGAAATCCATGCAGGGGAAAGGCGAAAGCATTGGGTCTGTCCCATTACTGCAACCGCCAGCTGCCTGTCGAAGGGTTCCTCTTCCCATTTGCGCCCCAGAAACACGGAGGTGCAGCTTCGCATCTCACAAAAAGCAGCATGGAGGGCTGCACACGTTTGCGCCTCCCCTCACGGAGAACGGCAAGAGGTTGGAAGACGACCCAGAGGTAAACCCTTTAAGCCTCTTCCAGGGCAGGTCCCTCTCCCCTTTGGAGGCAGGGAGACTACCAACCACGTGGCGGTTCAGGTCTTGCAGCGCAGCGTAGAAAGCGCTCTTCTAAGGCAGGAGCCTTCCACCGCCAAAGGCAGAGCTTTCTTAGCAGTGGTTGAGGAGTTAGCACCGCAACTGAGTGAGGGTTCCCGTCAGGCCACTTGGTGTTATGATACGTTAGAGGCCATCAGCGGAGTTTGGGCAGAGGCCAACAAGATCCAGCTCTTCCCGCTCACGGTAGACGCCTTGCACAAGTACGCGCTCGTGCTGGATGCGAAAGACTGTGGGCCCGTTGTGCCCACCGTCATTCCGTCCTTCCGTACGGCAGTAAAGTGGGTGGCCTTTCAGGGGTTCTAGGTTTGGAAGCGATGGTCGTGATGGTGGTGCTCTTGCTCGTGTCGCACCTCTTTGTCTCCTATGCTCTTTGACGCTAACCACGTCAAGGTCCTGTATGGCTTCAAGGGAGCCCCGGCTTGGTGGTCGGAGTACAGGGATGCAAAGCTGCTAACAGCCAAGTTCCTGGGATGCCATTTGGAGCAAGGAAGTTTCGATTCTTCGATTTGCAGGATCAAGCAAGACCAGAAATTGGTGGGTTACCCAGTGACCTACGCGGACGATTTCTTGATTCTCAGCGAAGGGACAGTAGCTCATGGCCTACGGGCCTACCCCAGATGTTGGATCACGCAGGCTGGGAAACGGACGGATTGAGTGAAGCGAAACCAGGGAGCCCTGTCAGGTTCCTGGAATGCAGTGTGCGGCTACGAGGATGGTCACTTCAGTTTGGACCAGGAGTCGCACAAGCTACCCGACAGTGCAAGGTTCAAAGTGATATGCCCGCGAAAGCTACGACGGAAGAGGACTCACCTGGGCAGCCAGATGAGCAGGTCATCAAGGCCGCTCAAAAAATCGCCGCAACGCACCCGAGCCGACATCACGTACACCACAACTATCATGTGCTCGAAGGTTTCAAAGGACCCTCATGGAGCACTTGCTGTGGGTCAACGTCTGCTAGCCTACCTGCATCCTGCCTCAGACGAAGGACTACAAGCCCCACTTGCGACCCGAGAAGGATGCAGCGCTTTTGAGGATCTACACAGATGCATCGTTTTCTCCTCAGGGGGAGCATTCCTATGGGGGTCACATAGTCGAGGTGTTTGGCGTTCCAGCGGGTTTGGAAAGCCTCCAAACAAGCGCTGATCGCACTCAGCTCGTCGGAAGCTGAGCTGACGCAGGCAGTGGAAGGTTGCATGTACGGGGAGTCATTGATGACCGTTCTGGCCGATCTGGGCATGGAGTACCAGCCGGCCGAGCTTCACCTGGACAACACGGCTTCCATTTCTTTCATTGGAGGTGCAGGCAACCAAAGGACGAGGCGTTTTAAAATCAAGGGCCCCAAGATTCGCCAGCTAATTCAGTCTGGTTGGGTGGTCAAGCACTGCAAGGGAGAGTACCAAAAAGCTGATCTCCTTACAAAGCCTCTTCCCTCTGCTCGCGTTCGCTTTCTATGTGGGCTTATTCAGCTGGGTGGGGACTCTGAGCCTACGTTGACATCAACTCCTGCGGTGAGACAAGTGAGCGCATCAACAACATCATGCTTCCAGAGTCTTTCGGTGTTGCTGCACGCGTGCTTGTGTGTAGGTGGTCCGAGTGAGGAGGAGCAGTCTGCAACAGAGGTTGCCATAGAGTGGCCATGGGAACTTGGTGTTTTGACCTTGTTGATCGTCCTTTCAACCCTGTTTCTGTGGGAGGCGTTCAAGTCGCCATGCAGCAGAAGAGTTGCGGAGCCAACCGCGCACTTTAGGGCTGTTGCTTTGGACAAGAAAGACAGACGAGCACGAAGGCTCCAAGAGCGGGTTGCGGCGGCAATTGATAGTGCCGTCAGTGAGAGCCCCACTAGCGATGAGCCCCGAGCCACCACAAGGAAGAGCCGGAACAAGTGCCCGGTGAACGGGGAGCCAGCAGGAACGGGAGGACAGAGCCCTCCTACTGTTGTGTATGGAGGCATCAACATGCACCTCCCTTCCTCGTCGCATCAACCAGGACAGATCGATATACTCGTTTTGAGGGCTGGATCAGTGGGGGCTGGATCAGTGGGGTTTGAAGGCCAAAACCAATTTTCTCAATAGTGCAGTTCAATATACCGACATAGTGTTTCAAGCTGTTGTAGCATTAGCTTATTTATGTATTGTGAAGATCCTGCCAGGACTTTGAATCTGGAGCTGCACTGCGCAACTCGTTGTGCGAGCTCACCTTTGCGTCCCGGCTGGCATTTTCACATCAAGGGAGGGATTCAGAGCCAAATCGCAGCGCCCAATGGGAAAGAAGCTTTCGTGTGCCTGCTGACTTCGAGTGCAGCCGGCAGCAAGAGATTCGCAGACCAACTCTTGAAGTTGGTAGCGGAGCATTGCGCCAAAGCAGTGCTCCGAGGTTCGCTACCGCTATCTGATGGGTGGCAATGGAAAAGGGAATGGCAAGCCGGCTGGTTCTGAAGGCCAGCTTGCAGGAACCGGCGCCACTACGGGGAAAGCCGACCAGTACGTTCCCGTCTTTGACAACAGCCAGCGCTCGTACAAGGAGTTTCGGAAGCGATGTGAGTTGTACCGCGTCAAGATGGAGCTCGCCGGCAGGAAGCAGGAGACGATCTTCAATATCGTCACGCTCTTGACCGGCAAGGCCTGGGACATGATCGACGACATGAGCACCGAGACCTTTCAGAGCGATGGTGGCTACAACGCCGTGTTCGAGCGCTTGGACCGCGGCTTCAAGTACGAGCCGCTCACCGAGCTGCCCGAGGACTTTGAGACCTTCTTTGTCAAGCTGAACCGCAAGCCCAGCCAGACGTTGCAGGAGTATGCCGCCGAGTTCTCCAGATCTGAGCGGCAGCTGCGCGTGACCCACTCGGTCACTCTCCCTGAGAAGGTCCTTTCGTGGTGGTTTCTTCGGCGGAGCGGCATCGGACGTGAACAACAACCTGGTGCTCACGAACGTCGGTGCCGACAACCTCACCCTGGAGAATGTCCAGAAGGCCATGAACTTCATATTGGGACAGGACTCTCGCCTGGAACCGAGGTGGAGCAAGTCCCGCGGCGAATCGGCCTTCTACAACCGTCGAGGATGACTACTACGACGACTTCCCGGCCGAGGACTGGGAACCAGCGTACTGGCAGGACGACGGCGACGCCGGCACGCCATGGCCGGACCACGACGAGGACTACTACGACCACGAGGCCAACAACGCCGTCGAGGAGGAGATCTTCGATGTGAGCGAGTTCGACGAGGTCTATGCCTCCTACACGGATGCCAAGGCCAAGCTCAACAACTTGCGCGTGAGCCGTGGCTTCTACCCTGTGGTTGCCCTGGTGGACCGTGGCCAAGGAGGTGGAGCTCGCCCCGGAGGTGCTGGAAAAGGCCGCGGCAAAGGAAAGCGCGGCAAAGAGAAGGGCAAGGGTACCGGCGGTGGAAAGCAAGGGCCTGTCTCGCCCAAGGGGTCCACAGCGAAGGCCCGTGGCAGACAGGCCGTGGGCAGGCAAATCTGCCTGCGATGCGGACAGTCAGGACACTGGGCAAGGAACTGCCCTTCGGCGACCACCGGCGACAAGAAGCGGAAGATGGAGGACGAGGACGACGTGATGATGATTGCCGAGAGCTACGCCTTGAACGACGAGGACCACGAGGACGAGTCCAACAACCGAGCTGTTCAAGATGGTGGTGCTGCCAGTGTGTTGGGGAGCACCGTGGCCGTCCGCAACTACCTGAGGTACCTCCTCGAAAAGGGTGTGGATCTCTCCGGCATCCCCTGCTTTCCTTGTGCCAAGAACTTTCGCTTTGGCAACTCGGCCACCGGTGGTGCAAGCAAGTGTCTCCTCTTGCCCATGGTGCTGGAGGACCGCAAGCTGCAGATCCTGACGTATGTCATCGAGGGCAATGCTCCTTTGCTCTTTGGCCGGCCCCTGCTCAAGCAATTGGGGGTCACCGTGGACTACGAGAACGAGACAATGAGGATCAAGGACGGTGAGTGGAAGCCAATACCGTTGGGTTCCCGAGGCGAGCACCAACTGATCCTTTCGGAAGACGTGACCCGCCTCCTCGACGACACCCCGTACGACGAGATCCTGGCGCCCGACGATTACACGAACCATGTCGATGTGACGGCTCCTGAGAATATCGGCGAGTTCTTGCTCGTCCCTGAAGCCGTTGCTGCCTTTGAGGAAGCGAACCTTGGAAAGCACGCCGAGAACGACCCGGGGACCGCGAACAACAACGACAACACCGAGCCCAATGACGGTAAAAATGTGTTCCCTGCTTTTGCGCACGACTCCAACACTTTCGCCCCGACCCGGGGCACCGCGACCGAGACCGAGCCGAAGGTGACGAACGACAGCCACAACAACACGGAGAAGGAGGTGACTGCCTTGCCCGGCGGCCAGGTGAAAGCCCTAAGCAAGGGGAAGTTACGTGGATTGATCATGCAAGCCCAGGCCGCAGCAAAGAAGCAGAAGAACCTCCTCGCCCAGGCCAGCAAGGTCAACGACGACAACAAGCGTGTGGTGTGGCAGGTGTTCTCCGGAGGAGGACGCCTCAGCAAAGAGGTTTCCCAGCAAGGTGGCAAGTCCCAAAACTTTTGCAAGAACACGGGCTGGAACCTGTCACAGCCAAAGGTCCGGAGAAGGCTCGTGCAGAAGGTGCAGGAAGAACAGCCCGATGAGATCCTTATCACGCCTCCTGCGCGACTTTGGAGCCCTATGCTGGACAAGGTGGTGAACGGCGACCCTGGCAAAGGACCTGAACTACGACGGCGACGCCAAGTTCACCACGACGAGATCCTTGTGTTCACGGCGGTGCTCTTCGAGACCCAGCGCCGCGCCGGCCGACACGCCCACATTGAGTTGCCCTGGTCGTCTCGGGCCTGGATGACCAAAGCTTTGGCCCGGCTCCAGGGGCACAGTGTCACAGTGGCTATGTGGACCAATGCGAGTACGGCCTCACCCTGCCCGACGGCAACAACAACGACAACAAGCTGATGAAGAAGGCCATTTGCTTCTTCAGCACAAGGCGGACGGTGGCCTACAAGTTACAGAGGCAATGCAAAGGGGACCACGACCACCACAGTGACAACGATGAGCCTGCCAACCCAGACCTTCATGAACAAGCTTCCGGCAACTACCCCCAGAAGCTAGCCGAGAACCTTGCAAAACTGCTGGTGTTCCCCGAGGTGGCCGACGACATTCATGCAACGACGGCTGCCCCACCTAGCGATGCAGGTGACCTGCTGGACAGCGAGATGGCGAACCCGGACCAGGAACCAACAGACAACACCGAGGACGTGAGCCGAAAGAACCGGGAACTTCGTTCGAAGGTAGGCAGCCAAGCCCTGAACTACGTGACCCGTCTCCACAAGAACCTTGGACACCCGAGCTCTGATGTGCTGGTTCGCATGCTGGAGGAAGTCCAAGCCACGACCAACGTGATTGAGGCGGCAAAGGGCTATGTGTGTCCAACGTGTTATGCTCGACGACGTTCACCCGGTGTTCCCCCGGCAGCCGGCCTGATGGCCCGCAACTTTGGCGACAGGCTTCTTGCCGACAGTGCCTGGATTGACATAGAAGGGGGCCGCCGTTGTGTTCTGACCGTGATGGACCAGGCCACTCGCTATGTGGCAGTGCGCCTTCTTGAGAGTGAGACAGCGACCGAGTTCATCAAGGGCATCGAGAGATCATGGATAAAACAATTTGGTGTACCAAAGATGCTGCGCATCGACGAGGCAAAGGGCTGGTCGTCCAAAGCACTGAGGGAATGGAGCTCAACCAACAACATCACCCTGGAGATCGCCCCCGCCGAGTGCCACAACTGGCTGGGAGCAGTGGAGCGGAAGCACCAAGTGGTCCGCCGAGCCCTCGAGATCTACATGGATGAGAAAGGCGGCCGCACGCTCAGCCACCTCAAGGAAGCCCTTGTGTATGTGCCTGGCCAGATCAACAACTTGAGCTTCGTGCGAGGGTTCACACCAAACCAATGGGTCACTGGTCGCCAGCCGCTAACCTCTACAACCTTGAGCGGCGACTTCTTCAACCCCGGTGCTGACCCCATGGACGAGCCCACAGACTTTGCCCGCCTACAACAGGTCCGACTTGCTGCGCAACAAGCGTTCCTACGTGCCGACACAGTTGCCCGCCTACGACGCTCCATGAACCGGCTCTACAACGAGGTCAAGGACCAAGTGGCTGTGGGACAAAAGTGCTGGTACTGGCGCATCCAAGGAACAGGCATTCTACAAAAGTCCAAGTGGAGGGGACCGGCACGTGTGGTGGCCATCGAGACCAACGACGAGAACAAACAAACTGTGGTCTGGATCGCTCACGGCGCCAACTTGTTGCGGTGCGGGCCTCACCAAGTGCGACCACTTGTGCAAGACACCGGGTGTGCCCCTGTTGCAGACCCCTCTGCTGCTCTCGCCGACCTCTACGACATCAGAGCCCGGAGCACCACCCAGTTTCGCGACGTCTACGAATACGAACCGGTCCTTGAGGATGCCCTGGGTGACAACGGCGATCTACCTCACGACGTGGCCGATTACTCACCGTCTCCCCCGGCTTCCGATGCTGATGACGAGCGCGGTTTGGATGCATTTCCCGTGCCTGGCGCCGCTGTTCTTTACCAGCAGTCGCAGCCGCGGCGGCGCCGCCACAGCAGCATGGAAGAGCCGGAGCCGTCGCCCTCTGAAGCAGGAGTCCCACCCAACCCGCCCAAGCGCACGCGCGCTGATCCTCCTGGCCTTGCTGCTCCTGTTCCCGCTTCGTCTTCTACTTCTCCTCCCCAAGATGTCCCGCCCGCCGGGCTGGATGCCGAGATGGTGCCTGTGCCGTCCGATGGGGACAGCGACCTGATTGTCTCCGACGTGTATGTGGTGGACGGTGGCCGGGCAGCTGACGACCTGCCGAAGGGCTGGACTATCATCGACGGGGAGATTGCCATGGATGAGGTGTGGCTCTCCAGAGAGGTGAGCACCAAGAAGATGACGGCGGAGGAGCGAGCAAACATGATGGAGGCCAAAAGGAAGGAACTCACGAGCTACTTTTCCAACAACGTTTGGGAGTTCACCGAGCTGGAGGAAGGAGACCGCGACCGGATAGTGACGGCAAGATGGGTTCTGACTTGGAAGGAGCCCGAGGCCGCCGGAGGAGTGCCGCGTGCAAAAGCACGCCTCGTTTTGCGAGGTTTTCAAGATCCTGACTTATTCTCCTTGGACAAGGCGAGCCCCACGGCAACCCGACAGTCGAAGATGTTGGTCCTAGCCATTTCGCCGATAATGGGCTGGCACCTGTACTGTGGAGATGTTCGTACTGCCTTTCTGTCGGGGGCAAGCTTCGAGAGGAGGATCATTGTACGGCTTCCCACCGATTGCGGTCCTCTTCTTGGAGCCACCCATGGAGGCCCTGTCTTCATGAAGATGCTGAAGTCTGCCTACGGCCTGGCCGACGCTCCCTTGCTGTGGTTCCAAGAGGCGACTCGCAGGCTGCACGCCGGCAAGTGGAGAACTCCCTGGACCAGTGCCTTTTCCTTCGTTACGACAAGGAGGGAAAGTTGGTAGGGGCCCTGATCCTCCACGTCGACGACCTGTTGGTGGGTGGTGATCCTTCTTCCCCGACCTTCTTGGAGGCCCTCCTCTAGCTGAAGAAGGCCTTCGACTTCGGCAAATGGCAGGAGCTCCAGGAGGGGAAGCCTCTGGTCTACTGCGGAGGCAAGCTCACAAAGACCAAAGAGGGGATCCTCTTGGACTACGGCGACTACCTCAAGAAAGTGCTGCCGATCACGGTGCCCAAGAAAAGGGATGTCTCTGAGAAGCTCAGCCCCGCCGAGATCTCGAAGGTACGTGGGCTCATAGGGGCTCTCCAGTGGCCCGCAAGCCAAGGAGTTCCGCCGCTAGCCGCGTCGGTGAGCATCCTGGCTTCTACAGTGAACGCCAGTGACGGGAACTTGGTCACCGAGCTCAACAAGACCCTGCGCTTCGCCAAGACGAACTCCAAGCCCCTCCTCATGAGCCGTGTTGCCAAGGGGTTGGAGGATTTGTGTTTCCTGTGCTACAGCGACGCAGCTTTTGGGGTGCGACAGGACTGCGGCTCTCAAGGAGGCTACGTGTTGGTCCTCACCACCCGGGCAGCTCTGGAAGGAAAACGCGTGCCCTACAACCTCCTTTCGTGGCGCTCCTTTCGGTTGCCCAGGGTTTGCCGTTCGAGCCTTGCTGCCGAGAGCCAGGCAAGTGCCTTCGCCCTGGATGAGCTGATGATGGCCAAGACGATGCTGGCCCTTATGTTTGACCCTCGTCTCGATCCAAGGGCACCTTCCACAGCCAAGGACTTTGGCACCTCTGCTCTGGTGATCGATGCGAAGGCCCTCTACGACGCCATCCTCAAGAAGGGCTTCACTTCGGGGCAGGACAAGCGGTCAGCGATCGAGATTCGCTGTGTTCAAGAGGAGCTCAGGGCCCTAGGCACTTCCCTTCGCTGGGTGTCTTCGGAGCAGATGCTGGCTGATGGTGCTACGAAATTGGCTGCCCGACAGGGCATGGCTGATGCCTTGTACACCGGGAAGCTCTGCCTCACCTACGACAAGGAGTTTGTGGCGGCCAAGAAGAAAAGCTGGACAGAGCGCCAGCGTTCTGTTGCTGAAGCTTTCGGAGACAAAGCATACGGCTCTCGCGCCGCCCGGCAGATCTCCACGATCCTCCTGGCCAACCACGTGACCACAACCGCTGGAGAGCTGATGGAGCACGAGGTGCAGGTGGGTCTCTACGGCACGATCCAGTACAACGCCACGACCATGATCCTGGTGACCTTCCTGGCGATCCTCTTCGGCATCATCGCTGGATGGGCGCTTCTACGTGGATCCTCTACCTCTACGAGCACGACGCCTACCTCAACGAGCACAACGCCGACTTCCTCGAGTACCACGCCGACTCTGCGGACAGCTACGACGGGGACCCAGACCGACCCAGACCACTCACAGTTCAACCGCGGCCTCCGAACGAGAGACCACCACCACGACTGTATGGTCCGGGAGCGCGACAATGAGATCGACCGCCTGCGCCACTACAATGTGGAGCTGCGAGGAGAGATTCAAGGCCTAGAGCGGCTGCTTGGTGAGGCACGTGCTGCGCCTCCACCTCCGGCTCCCGTGCAAGATGGCAACGTTCACCTGGCTCCCACCGGCCGCGTGTACCATACGACCGAACAGTGTGGACACCTGAACGGCACCGCTTTTCGAACTTTTCGCAAGTGTCGCGATTGCCCTTAAAGAGCAACCGGGACCACCTGCAAGTGACAAGGCGCCCGAACCTGGTGCCCTACGACTTTTCTTCTCTCTTTCCCCTGTGTGAAGATCCTGCCAGGACTTTGAATCTGGAGCTGCACTGCGCAACTCGTTGTGCGAGCTCACCTTTGCGTCCCGGCTGGCGTTTTCACATCAAGGGAGGGATTCAGAGCCAAATCGCAGCGCCCAATGGGAAAGAAGCTTTCGTGTGCCTGCTGACTTCGAGTGCAGCCGGCAGCAAGAGATTCGCAGACCAACTCTTGAAGTGTATTATATTAGGAATTTCAGTACCGAGCACACTAGCAAGCCTGCGTGAGGAAACCCTTTTTTGCCAAACATTTTTGCACTGTCCAAGCCGGATGTATTAAGCGATGGTGTTCACTTCTGTCCAAGCCGGTTGTGTTGGAAGCTGAAACGTGGTCCTTTGTCACGTCACGTGCCACTGCTTGGTTGGCTTGGTTGGCTTGGTTGCTTGGTTGGCTTGGTTGGCTTGCTTCTCGCCCTACCCATCCTGCACGCCCCAGCTCAGAGTGGTCTTACAGACCGCTCCAGTCGGGCTCGGACCACGTGAGCAATGGGTCCTTGATCCGTGCGGGACAGCGTCGCTGGCCGGGCGCTGGGGATTTACTCTGTGTGCTGCTTGCCTGGTGGTGTGTCCGCCGCGGGGTGAAATGCACACAGATTGCAGGGAAGGCCTTACTAACATATACTATGCCACTTACCCACACCACGGTCGAAGTCTTGAATACTTCGCCCACCGCTGCAAGCCGGCATGGCCCCGCATGGCATCTTATGCTGTGCCTCATTGACAGGTCTTCAGTAACCGGCGTGTCGCGCAGCGATTCCGGTGCACTCGATGACGAGCATGACCTGTCGTCTTGCGGGCCTGTATGCAGGGCAATTGGATTTCAGCGCTCCGCATAGGGCAAAGAAGGCAAGCACGACGTCCAAGGCCCTGATTTGCCGGCGCATACTCAGCGGGGTGACCCCATCTTGGCCGAATGGGGGTGGCATTTAAAGAAGTCTCCAGTCCGCATGACTGTCAGAGCACGCTCGTGTTTGCAAAGACGCTGGGGAGGCCGTTACTGTGTCGGCATGGCATTGCTTGGCTTGCAAGTTGATTCGATTGTTGCGGTGGCGTCAATTCTGGTAGCATCAATTCTGGTAGCATCAATTGTGGTAGTCAGCATGGCATTGCTTGGCTTGGTTGCTTCGATTGTTGCGGTGGTACCAATTCTGGTAGCATAAATTCTGGTAGCATCAATTGTGGTAGTCAGCATGGCATTGCTTGGCTTGGTTGCTTCGATTGTTGCGGTGGTGCCAATTCTGGTAGCATAAATTCTGGTAGCATCAATTGTGGTAGTCAGCACGGCATTGCTTGGCTTGGTTGCTTCGATTGTTGTGGTGGCATAAATTCTGGTAGCATCAATTGAAGTAGTCAGCATGGCATTGCTTGGCTTGGTTGATTCGATTGTTGCGGTGGCATCAATTCTGGTAGCATCAGTTCTGGTAGCATCAATTTGTCAATTGTGGTAGCAACAATTGTGGTAGCATCGACTGTGGTAGCATCAATTGTGGTAGCATGCTGCGCGGTAGTATAATACTTATTGTGGTAGCATCAATGGCAAGGTGTGCCTGGCATGTTTTGACAGACCCGGGGGGGGGGGGCAGGGCTGGCACAGTAGCATCAATTGTGGTAGCATGCTGCTGGTAGCATCAATGGCAAGGTGTGCCTGGCATGTTTTGACAGACCCGGGGGGGGGGCAGGGCTGGCATGAAATTTGCATTTTGCCAGGTGAAGTCGTTTTCCCAAGGCATCTGATATTTGTGCGGAAGGCTCAGTCAGTGTGTGTGTGTGTGTGTGTCAGCTTGCTTGGTGATTGATTGTGAGCCCCTTGTATTGTTAACCTCATGCTGCAGTTCTGGCTCAAGCTGTGCTATTGTACATACAGAATCCTAGTGACACATAACTGTTGACATCTCAGGTGACGCATATTATTCTGGGAATTCTCAGACTCAAATTTATATGTCGAGTGTGGCCCTCCAGCAGCTCCCTGACGAATTGCGTGTCAAGGAGGAGGACGGCGAGGATCTCCGGAAAGCACAGCAAGCAATCTACTTGCTCTATTTGCTCTCCCCGAGAAAGGCTGGTGATCTTGTGACACCTGCAGCACATTTCAGACAATTTCCAATTGAGAATAATTTGCCACCTGACATGTCATTGTTTCAATTCAGCGACATTTGAGGAAAAATTTCAAAGAAGGAAGAGTCGGCATCCACAAACCAGACGCCTGGATTCTGTCAGCCTGTAACAAGAACGTTAAAGAGCACTTTGGCAAAGATTGATGCAGCCCTGTGTTTTTTTGAGCTTAACCTTTAAAATCATTACAATTCCGTGTTCATTCGAGGCACAATATCAGCTTGGGGCTAGAGTACAGCACTTTCGATGTCGCACACTACTCCGGCCGGAAAGCAGACGAGCCGACGCAAAGTTCCCACTTGGGGCGCGCGGAGGAGGACGACGATGATTGGGGAAGCAGATGGCAGGACCCCCAGAAGCACAAGAGACAACGAACCGGCTATTGATGGTGCTGATGTGAGCTCTGTTGACAACGTGAGCTTTGCAGTTCACTTGGGCAGCAAAACCTACGTTTGGCCGAAGAGAGTCGTGATCGTTGGTTACGGGGTTGCCAAGACGGGAAATCGTCCACCACCTCAGGTGACAAAATTGTTGGAGAGGTGACTGGTCCAACCCTTGGGAGGTTCGCTTGCAGGATGAAATGCACGTGAAGAAGCTTCATGACATTTGTACATTTTTCATTCAATTCAGTTTCACTCAATTGACAATTGAGGGCAGTGACAGTGACAGTCATGGATGGAAGCCAAGGGATGCCGATGGAAAAAAGTTTGGCAAAGATTGTGGCCTATACCAGCGTACCATGGCACAGGTGCCTGGTCGAACAAGTGTTGCTTCATGAATCGAGTTGTATAATAAATAATAAACCTGCACCCTAATGACCGAGGTGTATCGTCATCCCGCAGCACTCAAGACGCTCCACTTCATCCTCAATTTTCCCCACAAGTTGCTCAGGCTTCTCGAGTCTTTGAATGCTGAAGGTCTCGGAAGTTAGGTTCAGGGATTAGGATAATGGTAACCCTCCTACGTGGTCCTTGACTTGTCAGGATCTGCTGTTCCGCGGGCTACCACAGGACGTGTGCAATGATTGCAATTCTCATGGCTCTCTTCAAAGTCGCTGTGCTGAATTATTGACTCATTGACTGTGACACTCAATGGTCTAGTTTTTATGTAAGTATCAGCTGTCAGTGCAGGTCTGTGGCATCGACTGCGTTGCATGGTTCGACACTTTAGTCCAGAATGAGAATCACGACCAGGGAAGAAACATCGCTGACGATCAACAACACATTATCGACTTCGCCCGGGGCTTTGATGTGCCGCTCAGCAATTTCAAATTTCCGATTGTTGTTTTGAGGTTGTAATAATTAGATATTTGTAAATGTAATCCATGGTTCTGCCAAAGTGTGGATCAGGAGGCAGAAGCAACTCCTGCCGTCCATTGGTTGGACGTCGGAGCAATGGAAGGAAGCATTGGGCCATGCTTGGTCGACATGGACCGAACAATTTGCAGATAAGAATGATTATGCTTCCATTCAGCTGTGGCTTGACTCGAATTCCGCTTTGATTTGATTTGCAGTCTTCCCTGTAGTGCCAACACGTACCACTGTGACTCAGGAACTTGACAAAAAGAATGGAGTTGGACAAGCAGGATCATCCCGTGGACCAACCTGCCATGATTCATCAGAAGCGAAATCAGAACAAGAAAAGAAGAACTGCTGCAGCCGCAGCAGCAGCTGGGAGCAGCACTACAATTTTTCGCTTCTGCTTCAATTCAAGAATAAATAAAAACATTTCAGTCACAATTGAGTGTCCTACTGCATCCTCAATTGAGTGTGTGTGTGTGTGTCGTCTTCAATGCAAAGCATTTGAGGTGCTGCCAGATACCAAAAGACAAAGAACTGCTCAACGTGAGCCCCCGGAGGAAGATGACGATGAGGGCACGACAGAGGGTCGTGATCCTGTATCCTCCAGTTCTGCTACTCCGGCTTTTGCCAGGCCACCAGTGCCAGCTCCAGCATGGCCTCCCCAAGATTGGAATGATCCTTCAAAAGCATCACCAGCAAAAAAAACAAAGGCCGGGGCAACAGCATCACAAGCAGGGGCAGGGGCAGGACCAAAAGCTGGAGCACCGGCAAAACCAAGAGCACCAGCAAAAGCAGGGGCACCAGCAAAAGCAGAGGCACCAGCAAAAGCACGGGCATCAGCACAAGTTGGGGCAACAGCAAAAGCAAGGCCAGCACCTCCTGTGAAAAGCATGCCTTCAAAGCCGCCAAAGTCGGCAGTGATTGATGTTGAGCAATCAGAGGGTGTGCCGGAACCGAGAGCTCCGCCCAAGTCTCGTCCGTCACATCCGGGTGCAAGTCGGGCAGCAACACATCCACCTGAACCTGCCTTTCCTCCGAAGCCGCCAGCAAACCCAACACTTCCGATGATGCAGGCATATGAGATGGCTGTTGGGGAATGCTTTCAGACATTCCTAGGTGCTGGTGCTGCACTGCCGAGCAACAGTTCAGCTCGAGCTTCAATTGAGAAGATGGTGTCGAGTTTGGCGAATGCTGTGTGGGAGAGGCTGCAGCCAAAACTTGTGGAACTTCAATTCATGTCAGAAATTCAGCCCAGTGTTCCACTGGCACCTGCCGGTGCGCTGGCGGACCTCGCAGCGTGGAATCCGCATCATCCTGAGAAGTCGGAGCCCTACAAGGCTGAGCAGGAGCAAATCGATCAGGAGTCGCAAGAGGAGGAAGAAGAGGAGGACGATGAAGTAGTGGTGCCAAGTACCAGAGACCCGGTGATGCAGCCTGGCAGGGATTCGCATGCAGTTTACAGTGTTGTATTGTTTATATGAAACAGTTGAGGCTGGAGATCCTGGCGGGCTACAATATCCCTGAGGATGTCCAGGACCAGTTCTTCCACTTGGCCACCGAGCCGGACTTCCCAGTGGAGCGCCAGGTCAAGCTCATGCCGCTTGAATTGTTCATTGATTCATTCTGCACCACTGCATCCCTTTAAGACTCAGACTCACATGCATCAATCAATATCTGTAGTGCCAAGGATGAGCATGCTGATGCGCCATGGTACCATGGCGCCGAGTACGAGCTGGCTCAGACAATGTGTTAGCAACTTGTCGTTGTTAGGGGACTGACAGTGCAAGTCCTTAAACTGAAATGTGGTGAAGCAGTGAGCTTGTGCTTGCTACAGGCAACGAACTGTCCCAGCCACACCCGCCATCCGATTCGACAGAGCGGCCGTCATTGGAAATGTTCGACCCGAACTGAAGTGAGCTGACTGCCCGGGCTGACTGAGCTGAAAGCTCCAATGAGATGTTGAGCTTTCATCCATGGCACTTTCTGGTGCTCGTACACTAAGTACCATACTCAGCTGGTGATTTGGTTGAGTGAAATCTACTCAGCTGATTCCAGCTCTTCTGATTGGTTCATTCTCCTCGAATCACACAGACTCTGACAATTCCGTGTCAGTCAGTTTGAAGTAAAATTCATGCTATCACCCAAGCACACACATAATACATACACACACAAACACATAATATAATATCATATCATACAGCTTCCAATGTGCTCAGGTGCTGGAGTTCCTCGAGTTGCAGGAGGCAGTGACATCTATCTCACTGGTGAGTTGTCGATGAAAATGTTGTGTTAGTCAGTCGTATGGTCATAGATTCATGTTTTTGCAGCTGTTGGTGTCAACTTTCAGAATTGCTCCGAACAGTAGTTACGCTTTGGATTCCCATGCTGATGGATGAACACTTTCACAATTGAGTCCCAATTGTCACAATTGCAGCATTTTAGGATTGAGAGGTGGCTGCTGAGGCCAAACGCAAACAGCATTTTTTCGCATGTGACTTTTCTTGGTCGCGATGGAGTGTCCTCGTTGCCAGAGTGTTCTCGGTTGGTCACATTGGAGGAAATCCCAGTGGCACACGAAACAAGCTGAAACGCCAATTCGCCACTTCTTCAATTGTTGCCGTGGCTGTGGTAATGTCCTGGAGAACCTGTATGTGGATACACAGGAAGTCCAGTTGGCAGTAACATTTCTGGCCCAGATGATTGATCTTTTGAGAGCAGATTCAGGCAAACTTCAGCGCAGGTTTCGGGATGTGTTCGAGGGCTTGTGTGAGTACCCAGCACAATTTCGAAAACACATATCTCACGGAGGCTGCCTGTACTACAATGGGCAAGCGCATGATCCTGGGAATACGTTATACACAATGGCGTTGGAGTTGCTTCTGCCTGGATTCCGCAGAAACTTTCCTTGGGGCGAAGAGAAACTTGGAGACTTGGTTGAAGGGCTTCTTTGGGTATGGTCTCCGGAATTTATGGCCTCGGAGAAGTTGCAGAAGGAGGCGGATCAGATCAGGAGACAACATTACAGGAACATCCAGTGGCTTCTACAATGTGTCGAGCCACCAGTTTCACAAGATTTGACGATGATCGGATTCTTGCATGGGTGGTTTTCTTCTGTTTTCATGCTTTCGAGAGCCACTGGCTACACACAACCGTTCTCAAACGTGGAGGAGCTCCTTACATTTCGGGCTTGGACCCCTGAGAACTCTTGCCCAAACAAAGAAATGCGGGAACAATTGGAAGCAATGGCTCTGAAGTTGGACCAAATTCTGATATCAGAGTCTGAGGAGTCACTGGCCTCTTATCATTCAATGGCAATGTACAGACATGAATTGTGTGACGAAACATCAGACGAAGACGAGGAGGAATTCTTACACTTGCTGTTGGAACAGTCCTCTGAATCTGAGGACGAGCACGATCCGGCCTGAAACTCTGACTCCTCAAATCGGTGTCGAGTCCTTTTGCCAATTAGGTCAGTGATACTCACAATGCGCCTACCTCTGCCTCTGTGTCAAAACACTGCACAATTGATTGATTGTGATGACAGTTTCGCACACAATTCAGTGACAGTGGCGTTCACAATTGAGAGTTTGCTTGACTTGCAGATTCCTTACAGAAACCTGATGGTGCTGTCTATGAACCATCAGAGTGCAAAAGGAAACAGTGTCATGGGCACAGCAAAGTCATCCAGTGAAACTCTGCCTGACAAATCTGTGTCAGTGCACGAGTGGGCAACTGGCATGGCACATGTTGCGGTTGAAACCCAACCCAAGAAATGAACAATTCAATTCTGTCTGTCAGGTTGTTTGCCACAAAGAGGAACCATCACCATGCAGCCGCCTCAGTCTTGAGTGAAAGGTTCTTACATCCAGTCTTGGAGAGTTAGTTTGCCTGCTGTTAGAATTGTTTTGCTTCAGCTGCAGCCATTTTCCCCCAAGATCAATTTGGTCTTAATTTTGATTGACGATCATGTCGAATCCCAAGAAGGAGGGCTATGTGGAATCCCTTCAGTGCTATGTGGACGAAAAAAGGTGCCTCAGCTGCATGCTGTTCCACTTTGAAAGCTACCTGCCGGCATGGGACTACAAGCGCTTGGAGATGATCTCGCACGACTGCAAATGTGATGATGTGGTTTTGGCGGAGTCCAAAGGCAGTGTGTCAGAGGAATCTGCAACCTGCAAAAGCCAGTTGCCGGTCAAGCACTGATGTTTCACAGATGTGATTTGCACAGGACAAATTTGAACTAGTAATTCTGCCATTTGCAGTCACTAGCTGCAATTGCAGGTTCCAGAAGATTCCAGCAAGTTTCGATTGGGGGAAAAGCTGTGGGAAACCTGAGCTATGCCGAAATTGTCCTTTGTCCACTGATGCTTGTGGGTGTGAATTGTGTCTCCCTGAATTGTGTCTCATTGTCAATACTGTCTCTGATTAGTTGCGCAGCAAGTCTAAGCACTTGCTGAGAACTGGAAGGTTCTACATCTTGAGCAAGGAAGGATCTTGAACAGTAGCAACTCATTCCTTGATTGAGTCAGCGGATAGCTCCAGTGACAATGGGCTGGACAATTTCAAGGGGACAGCAGAATCATGCAAAGGGGCCGTAGCCGGAGCAATTCGCCCTTGCCGCCGCCCTTGCCCCCGCCGTTCAATTGGAATTGGCGTCGCTTTTCCAGGAGCAGATCCAGCAGCCCTCGAAGCCCACTCAGCCAGTGGTCCGAGTCCAACCGATCCGACACGCCGGAGACCCTGCGCATATATTACGGAAGAAACAGGCTTCGTTTTAACAGGGTGAATCTCAATGGTTACGTTTTGTCCGGCTGGGAGGAGGAGCGCATAAGACGACTCAGGGAAACCCATCCGCCAATTTTGCCACAGGAACGCCCCATATTGATCGATCATGTTTTGCATTATGATGTCAATCGTCCTGTTTGGAGGCACGAGTATCCGTGGCAACCAGTGCGATGGCGAATCAACCCCCTTGACCGCCATGACGCTATGAACCCACAATGGGGTGCAATGTCGGTACACCATCTAGTCAATTTGCAAGATGGTTACTATTGGCTTCATGTGACTCACGAGTTGCTAACTGTGGACTGCCTTTGCAATTTTCGGACAACTTGCCGTCGTGCTCGCAGATGCTGGGTCATGAATCACCCGGAGCTGGTCAGGAGGTGGATGCGGCACTGCCTCAGGACATTCGTTCACTCTCAGAGGAATATCGATTATGTTCGCGGGCTGGAAAGAGCCGACAGCTGGGTTGTGCTCCAGAGCAACCTGTGGGACGAAGCACAGGAGTACGGGGTACAGTTTGGTTCATATATCATCCATGCAAGTCGTCGCAGGTATTTCCATCGGAACGAGCACTTTTCCCTGACCCGCCCGACCCATCAGATTGTGCACATTCCTGGCACGCGCGGTCGGCGTGTTTTTCCTCCAGATAGACCGCAGGAAGAGCCTGACACAGATCCTGACAGTGTGGCTGAGAGAGAGCTACGTGCACATCGTCCGGAGGAAGAGCCTGACACAGATCGTGACAGTGTGGATGAGAGAGATTTAGATGATGGATGGCGGCTCTGGCGGGAAGAAGGCAGACGACTGCAAGTGAACAATGACAATTGAATGACAATTGAGTTTCACTGACTGGGACTGACAAGTCTGGAAACGAAGTCCCCCAGTTTGGTGGCAATTGTGTTACACTCCCCAATTGTGGAAACACTTCAGCAACATTTAGCTCCTGCTGTGGTCTGAGGCGAACCAGCTTGAGAAGAGCGCTTGGCCGGGCCCCAGAACTCACGACTGTTGTGTTTGATTCATATTTTGCATTTGATCTGCTGTCTATTCAAGTCCTGCAAGATTGGTGGTGTGGACCTCTGGGTTTGTTTCACATGTTGTCAGTTCCTCTAGAGAACCTGATGGTGCTGTTGAGCTTGCTCGAAGAACCATCAGAGGATCGCAAGAGGAAACAGTATGGGCAGTCATCCAGTGGGACTTTGCCTGACTACAGAGTGTCAGTGCAAAGAGCATAATCTGGAATGGCACAGCTCTCCTTCAAGGTACATTAGTGCAATTGTCCTGCAGGCTTCTTCTGACCTGGACACCCAGAAGCTCTTCGTCGCCGTGTCCTAAGCAGCCAAGCCTAGTTCAGACTGTCTAACCCGGTTGCATGTTGGCAAATTGTCTTGGGAGCTGTCAGGCTCAGACTGCAGTTTCACCAAAGTTTTCACATTCTCTGTCATTAACAGTAGCATCACCTGACACGAATGAAGCCATGGTGAAACAGCGAAAGCGAAAGGCTGCAGAAGCGGGTCTGACCTTTGCCGCACAAAACTTTCGGGTGGATGTTGTTATGGATCCTGATTGGGTGAACAATTTCCAAGGATATTCGAGTCACTTGGTGGTTTCGAGTACTGACTTGATCGACCGAGTCAAGTACAAGATTGCAACAGAGCTCTGGACGATTCACCACAGGTGGCTGAAGCCGGACACATTCCATCTTGTACAATGTGAGACTCATCTGCCATACTACTTTCCGGTGACAAGCTATGCAAAGGGTCATGTTGTGAGAATTGTTCGCAGTAATCCTTAGATTGACAAGGTTTCACTGCCACTGATGAATGTCTGTGTGTGCAAAACAGCATTGGCAGAAGAGTGTAGTTCGTACCTCGTGACGAGGAACGAGTTACGACTATGTGTGCTAGCTTACCTATTACTACTCGAAGCTATCGAAGGTAGCTTCGCTAGAAACGAAGTTTCGTTCGCTATCGTCGCTCGCAGGAGAGTTGCCTCTGACATGCGAAGACAGGATAGCAGTGACTTGGAATGGCTACGACGGTGTGTGACCGTGGCCATTCTGGATAAAGTCCCCCATCAGGGGGGGTAATTTTGAAGTAGAGGGGGATAGAAGGGGAACTTGGCTATCTAGCCAAGCGAGAATGGCCTCCCCGCGCTCCCCTTCTGCTTCGCGGACGGCTAGCCCACAGTCTCCGGCTACTACGGTGATTCCGGCTAGTCCTGGGGGCGAGGAGCCAGGGAGCCCAACCGTCTTGCCCACGGCTGAGCCGGAAGAGCAGGACGTCGGGCCGGCTACTCCCTCCGGAGGGATAGGGACCCCCATCGGTCTTCCGTCCTTGTTGGATAGCGCTCTTGTGCAGAAGCGTGCGGTGCTGGATAGATGCCATGAGCATCTGGCGTCGCGGGGCTTCGGTGTGCTTGAGCTGGCTACCCTCGGTCTAGAGGACGCGGAAGATATTGGGCACCAGGTGGCTGAGGAGCTGGGCGTTGGCTACGACGAGTACATCGGCGACTCGATCTACCTGTGGATACAAGAGGCCCAGGAAGCTAGAGACCTGGTGGAGAGATCGTCGGGATACAGAGCAACTTCGCTAGCTTGGGCTAACCTCAGCAAGCGGCCGGCGATCGAAGGCATCGACCTTCAGGAAGATAGCGAGCCGGAGCCTCCGAAAGGGGACTCCCTGGCGCAGGCTAGGGAGGAAAGGCTACAAGCAACCTGGGCTATCAAGCTCAAGGAAGAGCTAGAATTGTGCGAGGCGCCGGTGCTGAAGAAGCTACAGGGGTGCCTGGACCCGGATAGAGCGGTGTTGGCGCTAGCGGGGAAAACCCGGGCTAGCACTCTCAAGCGCTACGTCTCGATACACGTGAGATGGCGGCTATGGCTACGGGAGGCTAAGAGTGGACGCCCCCCTGGGCTACCGGCCGACCTGGCCGACTACATCATGGCTAGGGGCGACGAGCCCTGCGGGCGAACAGTTCCCGAGGCGATCCTCAAGGCCATCAGCTGGATAGAGAGGGTCGCGGAATGGGCGACCGAGTCGAGAGCTGCCTCAGGCAGGATAGCGTGGGCGATCAAGGATACGGTTGTCGAGAGGCTATCCTGGAAGGCGCCCTGGACGCGGCGAGCCCCCCGATATCCTGCGGCTATCCTGGCTAGGTGGGCTATGGTCCCAAACGAACTGGCTATGGTGGAAGGTCGGCTATCCACCATCCTGCGGCGGACAAAAACCACCGGGGCTAACAGGCGCATACGGGAGCTACCCGTATGCATCTCGGAGAGAGCCTACTTCGAGGACCCTGGCTGGCTACAGGCGGGCTTCGACCTGCTAAAGAACCACGCGGGCTACCAGCGGGACTATCTCATGCCGAGGCTAGGCGAGAGAGGCGCCCTGGAGAAGAAGATGGCTCCTACGCAGATGCGATGGTGGCTACAGCGGGGCTGCTGGCTATGGTGGGGATCCCGACGGTTGCCCGAGGCTACTGGTCGGAGCACAGTGAGAGAGCAGTGCTACCCACCGGGCTGAGCCTAAAGCCGATTCCGCCGGCAGATAGAGATATGCTAGGACGCTGGAAGCCCGAGGGCTCGGATACCTACATCCGCTCCTATGGCGGAAGGGTCGCCCGACTCCAGGCTATCTATGCAGAGGCGGCTAGGGCTCGGGACCGAGAACAGCAGCTAGACGAGAGGGAGATAGCCGGCGATCTTGGTGGCTGGCTTTTCCGGACTGGCAAGGCTAGCGAGCAGGAAGCTGAGAAGCTATCGGGAGAGCTGCGACGAGAGTGGGCTAGCGAGCGCATCGTGGAGATGGTGGCTGGTCCGGGGATACCTGAAGAAGTCGTGGCGAGCGATCCTCCCGAAGATAGACCCGACTCCTCGGCTAGTGAGCCGGAGCTGGGACCGGAACCCAACCGGAACCGGCCGAGGCAGCTCCTTAAGAAGGCTAGGTGCACGAGCTATATCATAGTTGAGCTTCCAGGGAAGAAGTACAGGCTACACAAGGGGGGCCAGGCCGGGTGCTGGATGGGCCGCCGTAGGATATTTAAGAACTCCCAAGAGTTTTCGGCGAGGCCCGAACCCAACCAGTACACGCATGTCTGTAGGCTATGCTGGCCGAAAGGCCGAGGCGAAGAGTCCCCGTCTGGTGATAGCGACACCTCTCAGGCTAGCACCGGCGACCAGAAGCCGGAGCCGGGAGAGGAAGAAGATTTCGGAGAGGTCCCAGCAGCAGAGCTGCAGGGAGCACCGCCGGGGATAGTACCCCAGTTGCCGATAGCACCGTTACCGGCTATTCCGTTCGGCTGGGGACCGCCTTTTGCCTGAAGGGATAGAAACGCCGGGAAAGCAGCGGGGCTGGACAACGGGGGGATACGTCCGGGGGGGGCCTCTCGGGATATACTCTTTCCTTCCCATCTCTCCGGGGGCGGCGGGCCCAGGGGGAGAAAGAAGGGGAGAGAAGAGAGGAGAGAGAGAGGAGAGAATCACGTTGTTGCACTTGCTGTCTTGTCTGCTGGCTAGGACGTAGGCTGCGAGGTTCTTAGGCAGGCTAAGCTGCATGCGCACATGTCCGGCTGAGTGTGCACTTGTGGGCTAGGGCACGGCACAAATGCACTTGCCGCGGCTACTGTGGCTAGGGTGGAGTAACGGACCACCAGCTTTTCTGGAGAGCCCACGCTAGGTGGGCGAGCCTGCGTGCCCTCGGGCCGGCTAGCGGCACATGGCTACTGCCCCCAGCTGGGCAGACCAGACTGAGTCGGCTAGCGTCCAGGCGCAACGGATAGAAGTGCTACGCCTCTTAGAGGACTGGCTAGAGACTGACCCGGCTAGCTTGGCCGAACAGATATACGATCGGCTAAGTCTGGATAAGCAGCACGAGCTTCTCCAGCTAGTGCGAAAGGCTAGGGACATGAGGCTAGCCGAGTGCCAGGAGGGAGCTAGCATACAGCCTGGCGGCCGGCTATCTGCCAGGCTACTCAAGTTCCAAGGGGCTAGGTCTTGGGACGATATCTCTGCGGAGCTCGAGGCTAGCCTGTCCACCACCGAGGCTAGATACCTTGAGCAGAGGATAGAGAAGAACCGGCAGCTGGCCCGGCTACGACCGCGACCGTGGAGGAGGATAGCGTCACGGATAACGAGCTGGAGGCTACACCGTGGCAGGGGGAGGCCCCGGAGGCTACCTGGTCTAGCGCCGGGCCGCCACCCGAACGGCTAGACATGCTACACGAGATGATGGCTAAGCTCAAGGAGCTAGAGGCGGAGGTCCGCGGCACGGCTACCCCTGTTGCTAGGCAAGAGGAGCCCCATCCTGGGGCAGAGGAGGCCAGCACAGAGGATAGCACAGCGGCGAGGCCCAAGAAGCCGGCTAGGGACCCGCCGACGGTCCAAGAATCCAAGGCTAAGAACAAGCTGCGGCAGGGGAGTGCAGCGGATAAAGAAGAAACGGCTACCACCCTGCCGTTCTCGGCTGGGCTAGACCCGGCCCAGGTCGTCAACCCGGGTCCGGGGCTACAGCAGGCTAGGGCAGCGCGGCAGAGACCACGGCTACACCGCTAAGGGCGAGTACAGAGTACCCTGCCCAGGGCGAGAGCCTGAAGCAGTTTTTGGCTAGATGCATGCAGGGCTACCGTGGCCCGCCTGCGGACGTCCCGGCCTATGTGGCTAGGATGGAGGAGGTCTTCCGGATAGGCACCTTTCAGGACGGTCCGGATAGCAACCAGGATACACAGCAGCAGCGGCGGCCACGCAAGGGCGAGCCGGGATACGATCCCTTCCCGCCCTTGAGGCCGCAGGCTAAGAGCACCACCAAAGGACGCGGTGGGGATAGCGACCGTGGCTACATCCACCCGGATAGCAGCCACCCGCTGGACAGAAGGCTAGGAGCGGGCCGATACAACGAGGCCCAGTGGGAGGCTATGGCCGGTGACGGCCGGATAGCTCCGGAGAGGCCCGCGCTCCAGCAGGGAGCGGCGGTGAACATCAACCTGGATAGGCCCACCGAACGGCTACTTCGCGAAGAACCCGATGTGGTGCACCGGATAATGGCGCCCCCGCCAGTGGCTAGTCAAGCCAAAGGGCGACCACTCGGCCCGGATAGCGGCATGATCGATCAGACCTGGCTATATGTGGCTAGGGCCCAGTGGCCCCTGGGGAGCTACGAGAAGGGCGGTCGCCAGGATAGAAGGCTATCGCAGTTGTCGGATAGAGGCCGCGATGTCAGCGGCAAAGGGGCGATACACGACCCCAACTGGATATACAAGCTAGAGGATGAGGACTTCATCGCGGTTAGCACCCGGTCCGGCTACGCAAAAGAGCTAACAGAAGCGATCCCGGAACAGGGATGGATATTGTGCAGGCCCCAAGGGGCTACCCCTGGGGTAGGCCGATGGGAGCCTGCCGGGGCTATCTTCAGATGTATAGTGGTCTGTGATCACTGTCGGCTAGAGCAGTGCAACAAAAGGATGTGG
Organism: Symbiodinium sp. CCMP2592; assembly: GCA_905221615.1. Lineage (NCBI taxonomy): Eukaryota > Dinophyceae > Suessiales > Symbiodiniaceae > Symbiodinium > Symbiodinium sp. CCMP2592. The sequence continues at coordinate 580,825 of CAJNDT010004735.1, forward strand.
TACTGCCTGGATACGCATGGGGATAGAGGCCATACGTGCAATAGCTGTCGGCCCCCGTCTGGCTATGGTGGCCCGGCTAAGGGAGCTGGCAGGGGCCGAAAGGGTCCGGGCTAAAGCACGGTCGTATGGCTAGATCTCCCAGACTTGCGGCTAGTGACGAAAATAGCGGATAGTGTGTGGACCTCACTTCATGTCGGCTAGTGCTTCCGTTTGCCAGAAAGAAGAGAGTGCCAGGCTAGGTTTTCCCAGGGTACGTGAAACCTCGGACGGGGGGGGGGGGTCGGCCTCTCGGGTCTCGGGGGGGGCACTCCCTCTTTCCCAAGGGGGGGGGCCCGGGGTCTCGGGTTGATACTCCTTCCTTCCCATCTCTCCGGCTAGGGGGGGGAAAGCCCTGCTGAACGGCCACATGGCTAGAGCTTTTGATTTCAAGAACGACAGTAGCCGAAAGGTAGCTAGCCCGTTGGCGGGCTAAATCCAGAATGGCTTCCTTGCCCGATCCAGCGGAGCTAGCGAAAGGGCTCCACGGATTTTCGCTACCTTTTGACCCAGAATCGGGTCCCGGATACCTCCCAGGCTACCTTGTTCAAAGCCGGGATAGACACGATAGCGAAGTTTTCGGCGAGTTTCAAGGACGAAGCCGACCTCAAGTCGGTGCTAGCCAAGGACTTCTCGATAGAGCCAGAAAGCTCACTAACAAACAGGGCGCTAGCGGCCGCCTTCGTGGTTGCATGGAGAGCCGCGCAGGCCAGAACCCGCGAGCAGGCGGATAGAGAAGCGGCTAGCGAGGTCCGGGAATGGGCTAAGCCCATCCCCCAAACGGAATACATGGCTATGCGCCAGTCCTTCTCACAGAAGTTTGGCGAGCCCGAGGATAAGCATATTCCGGCTAAGGAATATATTGAGCGAAAGCTGCACGAGCTAGAGACGGGCGAGTTCAGGGCGGAGCCCCTGAACGAGGTGCTGTCCAGAGACGAGATAGACCCGGATGTGCTAGTTCCCCAGTGGGATAGCAAGGGCACCGCCCTCGTGCTCAAGAAGGCTACCTCGAAAGGGGCGATGCCATCCGGACCGGAGCAACTACGGCTACGGCTAACAGTCATGCAAAATGCACTTCTCATGATAGGCCTCCAGCATCCAGGGCGAGCAGAACTCAAGGATATCGACTTCCAGCTCTTTGAGAAATACAAAGACTATCTGCTCGGCGACTTCTGCTATGGGCTACGGTCCAACGAGGCTAGCGGAAGTCTCGCTCCCCCGTGGACCCTGGTGCTATCCTACGAGAACGCTATCCGGAAACAGGCCTACAAGCAGATGGTCCTCAAGGGGATAGCCTTCGCGGACGCGCTAGTCCAGTCCTGGAAGGACGCGGCTACCAAGGAGCGGCACTTCACGACTCCGTTGTCCCTCTGTGCTAAAAGGCCGCAGCCCTGGAACTGGGATAGCACCAACACCCCGCCGGCTAAGCCCAACAAGAAGGGCAAGGGCAGAGGCAAGGGCAAGGACGGCAAGGATAGCAACAAGAAGGCTAAGACCGCTACCTTCCACCGCACCGAGGATGACAAGCCGATATGTTTTCGATTTAATTTGAAAGGTGGCTGCAAGAAAGGGGATAAGTGCCACTTCGTGCATGTCTGCACGAAGTGTCGGGGACCGCATTCGGCTATCAACTGCCCCGGCACGGCTACGCCGTCGACGTCGACAGCGGCCAACTGACTACCGGTGCCTGAGCCGGCTACATCGGCTACACCTGAGGCGACACCTGCACACCGGCGGCTACAGGCTCTCTACCTCTTCTCGGGAAGAGAAAGGCTAGGCAGCTTCCAAAGCCACCTCCGCCGGCTAGTTTCTTCCTTCGGGCTCGACATCGATATCTCTTGTGTGGATCTGGCGAGAAGTCCGCCCATTGACCTGGCTACTTCCAAGGAGAGGGCGAAGTACCTTCACAAAGTTCAATCGGGCCACTACGACATCGTGGCTATGTCTCCCCCTGTGGCGACGTTCTCTAGGGCGAGCTCGGCTAACCGTAAAGGTCCCCGGCCAGTCCGAAGCTTCGACGAGCCCAGAGGATTGGCTACACTCACGGCCAAGGAAAGAGACCGGGCTATTCTTGGCAACATTTTTGCTGATTTTTCTTTTGAAATAGCTAGTGCTGCGGTTTCCTCGGCTACCTTCTTCGTCCTGGAGCAGCCAGAAGACCTGGGGGCTATGCCGGCTGGCCCCCACAAAGGCCGGCGACCGGCCAGCATGTGGCAATGGGAGGCTCATGCACGGCTAGTTGGCCTCGGGCTACGTTCGGTGGCCCTGCACCTGGATAACTTCGGGGCACCCTCGGCGAAACCGACACGACTGCTACTGAAGACACCTCTGGAAATGCCGGCTACCGTGCACGAAGGCCTCCCCACTTTCGACAACAATGGCTACTATCTGGGCCCCTTGCCGAAAGCGGCTACTTCATCGACGCCGCAGAGCCCCATGCTGGCTAAGGAGACGCTTGGCGAGTGGCCCTCGAACTTCTGCCGATGGCTAGCACAGTTGGCCCTGGCAACCTGCACGGCTACTGCTCCGACTGCCTCCGGAGAGGGGGTACCGACTGTGCAGGATAAGGCGAGTTTTGGCGACCTCGACTATGTTACAAACCAACCAGAGGGCCCACGGCTACATGGTGGCACGGGACCCCCCCGCCGATGCCATCAAAACGACGGGATAAAGGAATTCCACGACGGTGGCGGGCTATGCTCTCCTGGGCGCTGGCCCCGACACTCTCGTGGACATGCCGCGGGCGAGTCCTGGGACTGGCTGAGGGCTAAGATCCGTGATATGGTAACCAGGCGAGTGGGATCCGAGAACGAGCTAGAAAAGGAGGCCTTCCGAATGGCTATGGGAGGCGAGTCGGCCTGCAAGCTCGTCCGGGATAGCCAACTACACGAAGAGCTACTGCAACTCCTGCAAGTTTGGATAGAAGGTCAGGACCTCAGCGAACCTGGCCTACTGGATATTCCTCCTGGGCAGCCCCTTCGTCTACGGCTACTTCGTGCGATCCTCGAGGCGGCTGGCGACCCGGATAGGGACTTCCTCCGTCGGGCCGAGGAGGGACTCCCGCTAAGGATATTGGAGGGGCTACCCAGAACACCGCACGTGTTCGAGGAGCAATCCTCTTGGAGGCTAGACAACGCCCCTTGGGAGCCGGCGCTAGCATGGGTTCCGAATTATTCCTCGGTTAGCGACCACAGGGATTTCGTGCGGGCTAAGTTCGACGAGGACGTCGAGGAAGGCCTCATGGAGAGGATGACCCTCGGCGAGTTCAAGGCGAGGTTCGGCGAGGACCGGGCTATCGCCTCCCTGGCCGTGATAGTCGAGGACGAGGAGAAGGACAAGAAGCGGATAATCCACGACGCGACCCACGGCGTCCGGGTTAACCACCGGATACGCTGTCGGGATAAGATCCGGGCGCCAGGGGCTAGAGAAAAGAAGCAAATCCTCCGAGAGCTGATACGCTGTGGCGAGATTGCCTTTTCGGTCGTGGGGGATATCTCGAAGGCCCACCGGAGATACAAACACCAGGCTAGCGAGCACGGCTTCATGGGCTGCCAGATAGACACCGAGGAGACGATCCCCGGGGACCCGGATAGCCAGATCGTCTACGTCAACAAAGTGGGCACGTTCGGACTCTCGCCGGCTAGCTACTGGTGGACCCGGATAGCCGCATGTGGGCTACGGGCAACCCATCATCTGTTGGGCCCCGGCTATCCCATCGACCTCCTGCTATATGCCGATGACCTCGAGGCCCTGGGGATAGGAACGGAGGGGAGGAAGGGTATCCCGTTGAGCTACCTTTTCCTCTCTGTTCTGGGATATCCTTTCAAGTGGGCGAAGACTCGTGGTGGCTATAGGGTGGAGTGGCTGGGAATGGAGACAGAGTACTCCTCCTACAGGCTAGGGATGTCCAAGAAGCGGGCGTCCTGGCTGTCGGCGTGGCTAAACGACAAGGTGACCTTCGGCAAGGTCACGGCCAAGGAGATGCAGCAGGGGCTAGGTCGACTAGGCTTTGCTGCGATAGCCTTGGATTGGCAGAGGCCCTTCTTAGGGCCGCTCCACGCGTGGAGCGCAGCCATTCAAGGGAAGTCCGGCTACCTCATCATCCCGACGATGCTCCGGGTGCTGATGCGGTGGCTAGCCGACAAGCTTGACCAAGGAGAGAGGCTACAGCGTCCAGTGACTCTCTACGCCGGGCTACCTCCACTGAGCTTTTTCACGGATGCCAAAGCTGAGTCCGATAGGGCCTGGATAGGGGGCTTCCTGGAGATTTCCGGAGGGAAGCCAGGTCCCTGGTTTTCCCTAGAAGTGGATAGGGCCTGGGCTCCGTGGGCCTTTGCCAAAGGCGACCCCAAGAAAGTGATAGCTGCGCTAGAACTGCTAGCGACCCTCGTGGGGATACGTCTCTGGGTCCCCGAGGGCGAGGATAGGAAGACCTCGCGAGTGGCCATCCGCGGCTATACGGATAACAAGTCCAATGAGGCACTTGTGAAGAAGGCTATGACGACCAAGTATCCCTCCATGCTAGTTTTAATGGAGATAGCAGAAGAGCTATCCCAGAAAAACTGTGAGCTACAGCTCCAGTGGATACGGAGAGACATCAACCAGCTAGCGGATGACCTTACAAACGAGGAGTTCAAGGAATTCGATCCCTCTCAGAGGATAGTTCTGAAAGGAGAGGAATTCCAGTGGCGTGTTCTTGGCCGGCTACTCGCGCATGCAGATAGCTTCTACCAGGAGCTAGGCACGCGAAAGCGAGGGACCCCGGATAGGGTGTCCAAGTTTAGCCGTAAGGCCAGAAAGCTAGATCCCTGGTAGCCTGAGTGGCGATGCGTGGGGATAGATAGCCGAAGGCTATCAGTTATCTCCAGGCAACCTGGGATAGTTGCCACTCCAGACAAAAGAACGTCCGTGCTAGCTGTGTTGCTTGTCCGTCTGGTCGTCGCTCGGCTAGCTCGCTAGCTATCTACTTTCGCACTACTATCGTCCTGGTGGAGTTCCGGGGATGGTGGTGGGATATAGGAGCTAGTGCACGTACCTCGTGACGAGGAACGAGTTACGACTATGTGTGCTAGCTTACCTATTACTACTCGAAGCTATCGAAGGTAGCTTCGCTAGAAACGAAGTTTCGTTCGCTATCGTCGCTCGCAGGAGAGTTGCCTCTGACATGCGAAGACAGGATAGCAGTGACTTGGAATGGCTACGACGGTGTGTGACCGTGGCCATTCTGGATAAAGTCCCCCATCAGGGGGGGTAATTTTGAAGTACCCACCCTGCCCACCCTGGGGATAGATAGCCGAAGGCTATCAGTTATCTCCAGGCAACCTGGGATAGTTGCCACTCCAGACAAAAGAACGTCCGTGCTAGCTGTGTTGCTTGTCCGTCTGGTCGTCGCTCGGCTAGCTCGCTAGCTATCTACTTTCGCACTACTATCGTCCTGGTGGAGTTCCGGGGATGGTGGTGGGATATAGGAGCTAGTGCACGGCATGTGTCTTAATTTAAATTGTGCATGTCTGCAGATGTGTTGGAGTTAATAGTAGTGCAGCTCTGCACCAGAAGTCTGGCCCTACCAAGAGGGGTGACCACCCGCTCCAGTCACCCTTTCACACCGATGGCCGGGTGTGGGGCACCCAGGGCCTGTGCCAATAGGCACAGCACTGCTGTGGCCAACAGGTTGGGGGTGCAACCTGAGCAGGACAATGAGCTAATGTGCTTGCTGGCAGTGCTTCCACAATGAGTGTGGGAACCCACACCGTGGCGGCCCTTGGGTTAGTTTGGGAGGCCGTTCTGCAATATAATAATTATTGTGTTTGGCTTGTTGGTGTTTTGTTTCATTGTGTCCTGTCCTGTTCAGATTTCCTGACTTGCCGCTAGAATAATTAATTATGAGGAATGTGAGTGGAATTGAACCATTCTGCAGGTTTGTGGCTTCAAGTGTATTGCCAGTCTTAGTGAGTCAGCACAGTATGTCGCAACATGCAGTGGACAGGGTTCTGGAGAGGAGATCACAGCGTGCTGATGCTCTTCTGCGGGTCTTGGCGGAGGTGGCAACAGAATCTCCTGCGTCCGATTCATCAGCTGCGTCATCGAATAGCCCGGGCTTTGTTGAATTTGGCAACAACCCACAATTTTGGCGATTGCTGAGTGAGTTCATCACAAGCACTGATGAAGCCATTATTTCCTTACGGAATCGTGTCACACATTTGGAAGCAATTGTCAGTTGTGACACAGCATCTCAACGTGATGAAGTTCAATCTGATGTTCATCTCAGTGACTGAACCTGGACCTTGCAGAGGTTTCCAAAACAGTTCAATCGTTCTTTTCAGTCACTTGCTTGCACAGTGTGGACCAGACCAGGAGAACACTTCCAGAGAGAGTGTGCTTGCGTGTGTGTCAAAAAGTCGGTGATGTGTACAATTCCTCAGGATGATGTGCCATGTTTGATCAGACACCAGTTGAGTGCTCTCAGAATGTTAAAATAATAGCGCATTGTCACCTGTCAGCCTGTCCTGATTCGCAGCACTACTATTTGTCAAGTGAGTCAGTGAAGCATCTTTGCAATAGCGCTACTTGCTGCTGGTTCGCCCATTGCAATGGGGAACCGATTTTGTCCACACCGAGCAGGAGCTTCTTTGCGTCCGTGTGGTCATCGCGATAGTGGAGGAAGCTGTTTGTTCAATTGTGAGATGCACGATCAACCTTGCATGAGAACAAAATGGGGACACCAAGTCCATTATTGCACACTGTGCATAGTGGATTGGTACAATGAGACGGATATAAGGCGTACCACCCTTGACGACGTCAGACGGAGGTCCACAGCTGAATCGCAAGGACGTTATGAGGCTCATGAAGATGGAGAAGGTGAGGAGGATTGATTCCGTTTCACTGATTCTGCTGGCATCTTGTGGCATTGCTGGCAAAACATCTGTTTGTGTTGCAAGGCTTCGCATCTTTGCCAGTGCTTGTGCTTTGTAACTCCCTGTTATCCAGCTTTGTGTGATAGACAGACAAGCCCTGCACACAGATTTGCGTTGTGGAGCTGGGTGTGTGTGGGTGTGTGTTCTTTTCCTGAATGTGCCCGCACTTGTACTAAGGAGAGATGATGCAGATCGTCAGTGGGCCGGCCCCCAGCAAAACAGATTGAGTGTACAGCATGTTCTGACAATTCCAAACATGATTTCTCAGTGGATGCTGGCTTGTTCTGTTTGATTTTTTTTGTCATCGGTGTGCTTCATGTCAATGTCATCACTCGGAATGTCACAATGTTCCTGCAGTGTTTTGGCTCAACAGGAGGAACACTTTCATCTATAGGAAGCCGAGCTGCAACATGGGCGAAGAGGCAGCTGCCGGGGAACGCCGACTGGCCAAACTTTGGCGGATGAACAAGCAATTGATCGATGACTCGGCTCCACTTTATGGATGTGTCGGTTTTGACTTGATGAGCTGCCTGGTTCCACGCTCATGAAACTCAATCTTTCTGCTTCGCAGCTGATGGGGCTTGTCCTCCATTCGGCAATATTGGCAATGCTTGCACAGCTTAATCAATGAATTTCAATTTGTAATTCGAACAATTCAGCCAGCTGCCTGATTCGTGACCAAAACAATTGTGCAGATGCCCATTGAGAGTTGAATGTGAGCTTGACTGTCATGTTCGTTCCAGCTTCTTGTGGGAACACAGGGGAATGTTGCCAACAAGTTGAAGAAAGCAGCAGACGTGGTGTTCTACAACTCAGTCATGTGGTTCCATGATGACTGCATTCGGACGAACAGTCTCAGTGCTAACAATGACAATCCTTATCTGGGTTCTGCAGTCCAACTGACAAGTGGATATGTCTCTTCAGTTTTGAACACATGCATTTTGCTCATCCCATTCCAAGGAAGAAGTGGACATATTTTCAGTGCAGGAAGAAGTTTTGATAGTTGTCTTGGCTATGGCCAAATGCATTTGGCATGGTTCCAACCAAACACTGATGCATTCAACAACTGCACCACGGGAACTCAAAGTGCATTTGGACAAAAAGTTGCATCACAACTGGAAGCATTTCGTCTTTCATTTCTGGTTGCTGGCAATGCACTCTTGATGCATTCAACAGGATGCCAAGTGCATTTTGACAACAATTCCGGCACAACTGATACATTTGGTGTCATTTTCGGTTTGTTTGCAATGCATTCTTGGGTCCAGACAAACTGTTAACAACTGCATTTTAATTGCAGTGTCGGCTCTCCAAAAACGCATTCCCAGCAAGTGTTTGATGCATTCAAACAATCTCAAAGATGCATTGAACAATGTTTTCAGGAGAAGTGGATGCATTTCGCTGCATTGCCCTTGCAAGACATTTGCATCATTTCAGAAGGACTGGCTGATCACTTGTCTGGTTTCAATTTGAAATCAATGCAATTTTCCAATGCAATTTGCAGTGTGAAAATGCATTGCAAGTCTGCTTCTTTGCATGAAAGCTCAGCTACCAATGGCTCCGATACCAATGTGAATGCAAGACTAAAGCTCCGCTACCAATACAAACCCCAGAAACACTCGAGTCAAGCCACCCCTGAATGCATCGACTTTGTATATATCCACACACTCGTTTTGAGGGTTGGATCCTTGGGGGCTGGATCAGGGGGGTTTGAAGGCCAAAACCAATTTCCTCAATAGTGCAGTTCAATATACCGATTTAAGGTTTCAAGCTGTTGTAGTATTAGCTTATTTATGTATTTTATTAGGATTTTCAGTGCCGGGGGCACGGCCGTTGACCAAAACATTTTAAAGCACACTGGGAAGCCAGCGTGAGGAAACCCTTTTTTGCCAAACATTTTTGCATTTGTCCAAGCCGGATGTATTGAGCGATGGTGTTCGCTTCTGTCCAAGCCGGATGTGTTGGAAGCTGAAACGTGGTCCTTTGTCACGTGCCACTGCTTGGTTGGCTTGGTTGCTTGGTTGGCTTGCTTGGCTTGCTTGGCTTGCTTGGCTTGGTTCGACTCGCCCTACCCATCCTGCACGCCCAAGCTCAGAGTGGTCTTAGAGACCGCTCCAGTCGGGCTCGGACCACGTGAGCAATGGGTCCTTGATCCGTGTGGGACAGCGTCGCTGGCCGGGCGCTGGGGATTTACTCTGTGTGCTGCTCGCCTGTCCAGCCAGGTGGTGTGTCCGCCGCGGGGTGAAATGCACACAGATTGCAGGGAAGGCCTCGCTACTATTAATAAATACTATGCCACGTACCCACACCACGGTCGAAGTATTAACTTCGATCACTGCTGCTTGCCGGCATGGCCCCGCATGGCATCTTATGCTGTGCCTCATTGACAGGTCTTCAGTAACCGGCGCGTTGCGCAGCGATTCCGGTGCACTCGATGACGAGCATGACCTGTCCTCTTGCGGGCCGGTATGCAAGGCAATCGGATTTCAGCGCTCCGCATAGGGCAAAGACGGCGCATACTCAGCAGGGTGACCCCATCTTGGCCGAATGGGGGTGGCATTTAAAGAAGTCTCCAGTCCGCATGACTGTCAGAGCACACTCGTGTTTGCAAAGACGCTGGGGAGGCCGTTACTGTGTCGGCATGGCATTGCTTGGCTTGGTTGATTCGATTCTGCAGTGGCATCAATTCTGGTAGCATCAATCAATTGTGGTAGTCAGCATGGCATTGCTTGGCTTGGTTGATTCGATGCTGCAGTGGCATCAATTCTGGTAGCATCAATCAATGTCAATGGTGGTAGTCAGCATGGCATTGCATGGCTTGATTGCTTCGATTGTTGCGGTGGCATCTGATTCGATTTTGCGGTGGCATCAATTCTGATACCATCAGTTCTGGTAGCAGCAACTGTGGTAGTCAGCATGGCATTGCTTGGCTTGGTTGATTCGATTTTGCAGTGGCATCAATTCTGGTAGCATCAGTTCTGGTAGCATCAACTTGTCAATTGTGGTAGCAACAATTGTGGTAGCGCTAATTGTGGTAGCATGATTTGCGGTAGTATAACTATTGTGGTAGCATCAATGGCAAGGTCTGCCTGGCATGTTTTGACAGAGCCGGGGGGGGGGCAGGGCTGGCATGAAATTTGCATTTTGCCAGGTGAAGTCGTTTCAGAAGGCATGTGAGTGATATTTGCGCGGAAGGCTCAGTGAGTGTGTGTGTGTGTGTGTGTGTGTGTGTCAGCTTGCTTGGTGATTGATTGTGAGCCCCTTGTAACCTAATGCTGCAGTTCTGGCTCAAGTGGTCTGCCTGGCATGTTTTGACAGAGCCGGGGGGGGGGCAGGGCTGGCATGAAATTTGCATTTTGCCAGGTGAAGTCGTTTCAGAAGGCATGTGAGTGATATTTGCGCGGAAGGCTCAGTGAGTGTGTGTGTGTGTGTGTGTCAGCTTGCTTGGTGATTGATTGTGAGCCCCTTGTAACCTAATGCTGCAGTTCTGGCTCAAGTTGTGCTATGTCGAGTGTGGCCCTCCAGCATCTCCCTGAGGAATTGTGTCTCGAGGAGCAGGGCCAGGATCTCCGGAAAGCACAGCAAGCAATCTACTTGCTCTATTTGCTCTGCCCGAGAAAGGCTGTTGATCTTGTGACACCTGCAGTACATTTCAGACAATTTCCAATTGAGAATAATTTGCTACCTGACATGTCATTGTTTCAATGCAACAACATTTGAGGAGAGCTTTCAAACGGGGAAGAGACGGCATCCAGAAACCAGAAGCCTGGATTCTGTCAGCCTGTAACAAGAACGTTAGAGAGCACTTTGGCAAAGATTGATGCAGCCCTTTTTTTTGGCGCTTAAACTTTCATCATTACAATTCCGTGTTCATTCGAGGCACAATCAAAGCTTGGGGATAGCATACAGCCAATTCGATGTCGGGAACTACGGCAGCAAGAAAGCCGCAGACGCCTCAACGAAAAGTTCCGGTGACTTGGGGCGGGGCAAAGGAAAAGAAGAAGACGACTCGGACGATTGGGGACGGTGGAGACCACGAACCGGCTATTGATGCTACTGATGACGATGTGAGGTCAGTTTTGGTGGGCGGCAAAACCTACGTTTGGCCGAAGAGAGTGGTGATCGTTGGTTATGGGGTTGCCGCCCATGGAAATCGTCCATCACCTCAGATGGCAGACTTGTTGGAGAAGTTGGACAGGGAAAGTAACTTTTCTAACAAATGGGAGGTTCGCTTGCAGGTGCAAATGCACGTGTCGAAGCTTCATGACATTTGTACATTTTTCATTCATTTCAGTTTCACTCAATTGACAATTGAGGGCAGTGACAGTGACAGTCATGGATGGAAGCCAAGGGAGGCCCAAGGAGGAAGGTTTGGCAGAGAATGTGGCCTATACGCGCATATCATGGAACAGGTGCCTGGTCGAACAGGTGTTGCTTCATGAATCGAGTTGTATAATAATTAATTTTAATTTTAACAAGAATTCACCCTAATGACCGAGGTGTATAGTCATCCCGCAGCGCTCAAGACGCTCCACTTCATCCTCAATTTTCCCGACAAGTTGCTCAGGCTTCTCGAGTCTTTGAATGCTGAAGGTCTTGGAGGTTTTTTTTAGGTTCAGGGACTAGGATAATTATAACCCTCCTATGTGGTCCTTCAATTGTCAGGATCTGCTGTTCGGCGGGATGGCACAGGACGTGTGCCATGATTGCGTTGGTCATGGCTCTCTTCCAAGTCGCTGTGCTGAACTGACTCATTGGTCCAGGTGACACTCAATTGTCTAGTTTTTGTAAGTATATCAGCTGTCAGTGCAGGTCTGTGGCATCGAATGCGTCGCATGGTTGGACACTTTAGTCCAGAGGCACAGAAAGGACGATTACAGAGCCATCGCTGCCGATCAACAGCACATTATCGACTTCGCCAATGGCCATGACGTGTCGCTGAGCAGCTTCAGATTTTCGAATGTTGTTTTGAGGTTGTAATATGTAAATATTTAAATGCAATCCATGGTTCTGCCAAAGTGTGCATCAGGAAGCAGAAGCATCTCCTGCCGTCCATTGGTTGGTCGTCGCATGAATGGGGGCAGCATTGCAAAATGCTTGGACCACATGGACCGACCAATTTGCAAATCAGAATGATTGGGCTTCCATTCAGATGTGCCTGGACTCGAATTCCGCATTGATTTGATTTGCAGTCTGCCCTGTAGTGCCAACACGTACCACTTTGACTCAGGAACTTGAAAACAAGAATGGTCAAGGACAAGCAGGAACATCCCGTGGACCTACCTTCCAGGACATTTCAGAAGCTTCAGAAGCGAAATCAGAAGACGAAGTCAAGAGGAACTGCTGCAGCAGCAGCAGCTGGGAGCAACACTACATTTTCGCTTCAGCTTCAAGAATAAATAATAACATTTCAGTCACAATTGACATCCTCAATTGAGTGTGTGTGTGTGTGTGTCGTCTTCAATGCAAAGCATTTGAGGTGCTGCCAGATGCCAAAAGAGCACGAACTGCTCCGCTTGAGATCCCGGAGACAGATGTCGATGACGCCACAAGAGGGGGTGGTGATCCTGCATCCTCCAGTTCTGCTACTCCGGCTTTTGCCAGGCCACCAGTGCCCGCTCCAGAGTGGACCAATGATCCAAAAGCATCACCAGCAAAAAAAACAAAAGCCAGCGCAACAGCATCAACAGACAAGCCAGGGGCAGGACCAAAAGCAGGAGCACCACCAAAAGCAAGACCGCCAGCAAAAAAATTGGCATCAGCAGAAGTAGGGGCAACGGCAAAAACAAAGCCAGCACCTCTTACGAAAAGCATGCCTGCAAAGCCGAAAAAGCCGGCTGCAAAGCCGCCAAAGCCGCTAGTGGTTGAGGTTGATTCTCCAGAGGGTGTGCCGGAACCGAAAGATCCGCCCAAGTCTCGTCCGTTACATCCAAGGGATGCACGTCTGGCAGCAACACATCCAGTTCAACCTGCCTTTCCTCCGCCGGCGCCAGCAAACCCAACACTTCCGATGATGACGGCATGTGAGATGGCTGTTGGGGAATGCTTTCAGACATTCCTAGGTGGTGGTGCTGCACTGCCGAGCAACAGTTCAGCTCGATCTTCAATTGAGAACATGGTGTCGAGTTTGGCGAATGCTGTGTGGGAGAGGCTGCAGCCAAAACTTGTGGAACTTCAATTCATGTCAACACTTGAGCACAGTGTTCCACTGGCACCTGCCGGTGCGCTGGCGGACCTCACAGCGTGGAATCCGAGTCTTCCTGAGAAGTCGGAGCCCTACAAGGCTGAGCAGGAGCAAATCGACCAGGAGTCGGAAGAGGAGGAAGAAGAGGAGCCCGATGAAGAAGTAGCCCCTACCATCGACAGAGACCCTGTGATGCAGCCTGGCAGGGATTTGCATGCAGTTTACAGTGTTGTATTGTTTATATGAAACAGTTGAGGCTGGAGATCTTGGAGGACTACTATATCCCTGAGGATCTCAAGGACAAGTTCTTCCACATGGCCACCCATCACGATTTCCCATTGCAGCGCCAGGTCAAGCTCATGCCGCTTGAACTGTTCATTGGTTCATTGTGCACCATTACATCCCTTTAAGACTCAGACTCACATGAATCAATCAATATCTGTAGTGCCAAGGATGAACATGCTGATGCGCCATGGTGAGAGACAACAGAGTACGAGCTGGCTGAGACAATGTGTGGGCAACTTGTCCTTGTTCGGGGACAGTGCAAGTCCTTAAACTCAAATGTGGTGAAGTAGTGAGCTTGTGCTGGCTACAGGAAACGAAATGTCCCAGCCACACCCGCCATCCGCTTCGACAGAGCGGCCGCCACTGGAACTGTTCGACCCGACTTGAAGTGAGCTGACTGCCCGGCTGACTGAGCTGAAAGCTCCAATGAGATGTTGAGCTTTCATCCATGGCACTTTCTGGTGCTCGTACACTAAGTACCATACTCAGCTGGTGATTTGGTTGAGTGAATCTACTCAGCTGATTCCAGCTCTTCTGATTGGTTCATTCTCCTCGACTCACACAGACTCTGACAATTCCGTGTCAGTCAGTTTGAAGTTAATTCATGCTATCACCCAAGCACACACACACACACAGAAACACATAATATAATATCATATCATACAGCTTCCAATGTGCTCAGGTGCTGGAGTTCCTCGAGTTGCAGGAGGCAGTGACATCGATCTCACTGGTGAGTTGTCGATGAAAATGTTGTGTTAGTCAGTCGTCTGGTCATAGATTCATGTTTTTGCAGCTGTTGGTGTCAAAGTTCAGAACTGCTCCGAACAGTAGTTACACTTTGGATTCCCATGCTACTGGATGAACACTTTCACAATTGAGTCTCAATTGTCACAATTGCAGCATTTTAGAATTGAGAGGTGGCTGCTGAGGCCAAACGCAAATAGCATTTTTTCGCATGTGACTTTTCCTGGTGGCGATGGAGTGTCCTTTTTGCAAGCGTTGCCTGCCTCATTCATACTGGAGGAAATCCCAGTGGTACCAGAAATCAGCTGAAACGCCAATTCGGCACTACTTCAATTGTTGCCGTGACTGTAGCAATGTCCTGGAGAACCTGTATGTGGATCCACGTGAAGTGCGGTCGGCAACAATATTTGTGGCCCAGATGATTGATCTTTTGAGAGCAGATTCAGGCCAACTTCAGCGCAGGTTTCGGAGTGTGTTCCAGGGCTTGGCTGACTACCCATCACAATTTCGAAAACACATATCTCACGGAGGCTGCCTGTACTACAATGGGCAACCGCATGATCCTGGGAATGCGTTATACACAATGGCGTTGGAGTTGCTTCTGCCTGGATTTCGCAGAGCCTATCCTTGGGGCGAAGAGAAACTTGGAGACCTGGTTGAGGGGCTTCTTTGGGTATGGTCTCCGGAATTTATAGCCTCGAAGAAGTTGCAGAAGGAGGCGGATCAGATCTGCAGGAAGCATTACAGGAAGATCCAGTGGCTTCTACAATGTGCCGAGCCACCAGTTTCACAAGATTTGACGATGATCGGATTCTTGCATGGGTGGTTTTCCTCTGTTTTCATGCTTTCGAGAGCCACTGGCTACACACAACCGTTCTCAAACGTGGAGGAGCTCCTTACTTTTCGGGATTGGACCCCTGAGAACTCTTGCCCAAACAAAAAAAAATGCGGGCAGAATTGGAAGCAATGGCTCTGAAGTTGGACGAGGTTCTGATGCAGTCGTCAGAGTCTGAGGAGTCACTGGACCCTTATCATTGTAAAGCAGATGAGGATCTAGAGGATGAAGACCCAGAGGAAGACAAAGTTCCCGAAAATGAGGATATAGAGGATGAGGACGAAGACGAAGCCCATGCAATGAGTGATGATGAGCCAATGTACAGACATGAAGTGTGTGACGAAACATCAGACTCAGAGAACGAATACTTACACATGCTGTTGGAACAGTCCTCTGAATCCGAGGACGAGCACGATCCGGCCTGAAACTCTGACTCCTCGAATCGGTGTCGAGTCCTTTTGCCAATTAGGTCACTGACACTGACAATGCGCCTACCTCTGCCTCTGTGACTCAAAACACACAATTGATTTATTGTGATGACAGTTTCGTGCACAATGAAGTGACAGTGTTGTACACAATTAATTGAGAGTTTGCTTGACTTGCAGATTCCTTATAAAAACCTGATGGTGCTGTACAACTCTATGAACCATCAGAGTGCAAAAGGAAACAGTGTCATGGGCACAGCAAAGTCATCCAGTGAAACTTTGCCTGACAAATCTGTGTCAGTGCATGAGTGGGCAACTGGCATGGCACATGTTGCGGTTGAAAGCCAAGCCAAGAAATGAACAATTCTTCAATTCTGTCAGGTTGTTTGCGACAAAGAGAACCATCACCATGCAGCCGCCT
This sequence comes from Symbiodinium sp. CCMP2592, assembly GCA_905221615.1. Classification (NCBI taxonomy): domain Eukaryota; class Dinophyceae; order Suessiales; family Symbiodiniaceae; genus Symbiodinium; species Symbiodinium sp. CCMP2592. Next base: position 596,666 of record CAJNDT010004735.1, read on the forward strand.
CAGTCTTCAGTGAAAGCCTCTTACATCCAGTCTTGGAATGGTTTGCCTGCTGTTAGAATTGTCTTGCTTCAGCTGCAGCCATTGTCCCCCAAGATCAATTTGGTTTGAAATTTTGATTGACGATCATGTCGAATCCCAAGAAGGAGGGCTATGTGGAATCCCTTCAGTGCTATGTGGACGAAAAAAGGTGCCTCAGCTGCATGCTGTTCCACTTTGAAAGCTACCTGCCGGCATGGGACTACAAGCGCTTGGAGATGATCTCGCACGACTGCAAATGTGATGATGTGGTTTTGGCGGAGTCCAAAGGCAGTGTGTCAGAGGAATCTGCAACCTGCAAAAGCCAGTTGCCGGTCAAGCACTGATGTTTCACCGATGTGATTCGCACAGGACAAATTTGAATTAGTAATTATTCTGCCATTTGCAGATCACTAGCTGCAATTGCAGGTTCCAGAAGATTCCAGCAAGTTTCGATTGGGGGAAAAAGCTGTGGGAAACCTGAGCTATTGCCGAAATTGTCCTTTGTCCAGTGATGCTTGTGGAAATGAATTGCATGTCCATGAATTGTGTCACAATTGTCGTGTCTCAGATCAATTGTGAAGCGCTGAGAACTGGACGGTTCTACATCTGGAGCAAGGAAGGATCTTGAACAGTAGCAACTCAATCGTTGATTGAGTCAGCGGATAGCTCCAGTGACAATGGGCTGGACAGTTTCAAGGAAACAGCAGAATCATGCAAAGGGGCCGTAGCCGGAGCAATTCGCCCTTGCAGCCGCCGTTGCCGCCGCCGTTTAATTATGATAATTTCAATTGGCGTCGCTTTTCCAGGAGCAGATCCAGCAGCCCTCGAAGCCCACTCCCCCCGTGGTCCGAGTCCAACCGATCCGACACGCCGGAGAGACTGCAAGTGAACAGAAGAAACAGGCATTTTTACAGGACGAATCTCAATGGTTACGTTTTGTCCGGCTGGGAGGAGGAGCGCATGAGACGACTCAGGGAAAACAATCCGCCAATTTTGCCACAGGAACGCCCCATATTGATCGATCATGTTTTGCATTATGATGTCAATCGTCCTCTTTGGAGGCACGAGTATCCGTGGCAACCAGTGCGATGGCGAATCAACCGCCTTGACCGCCATGACGATATGAACGAACAAGAGGGTGCAATGTCGGTACACCATCTAGTGAATTTGCAAGATGGTTACTATTGGCTTCATGTGACTCACGAGTTGCTCACTGTGGACTGCCTTTGCAATTTTCGGACAACTTGCCGTCGTGCTCGCAGATGCTGGGTCATGAATCACCCGGAGCTGGTCAGGAGGTGGATGCGGCACTGCCTCAGGACATTCGTTCACTCTCAGAGGAATATCGATTATGTTCGCAGGCTGGAAAGAGCCGACAGCTGGGTTGTGCTCCAGAGCAACCTGTGGGACGAAGCACAGGAGTACGGGGTACAGTTTGGTTCATATATCATCCATGCAAGTCGTCGCAGCTATTTCCATCGGAACGAGCACTTTTCCCTGACCCGCCCGACCCATCAGATTCTGCACATTCCTGGCACGCGCGGTCGGCGTGTTTTTCCTCCAGATGAACCGCGGGAAGAGCCTGCATCAGATCCTGACAGTGCGGCTGAGAGAGAGCTACGTGCACATCGTCCGGAGGAAGAGCCTGACACAGATCGTGACAGTGTGGATGAGACAGATTTAGATGATGGATGGCGGCTCTGGCGGGAAGAAGCCAGACGACTGCAAGTGAACAATGACAATTGAACGACAATTGAGTTTCACTGACTGGGACTGACAAGTCTGGAAATGAAGTCCCCCAGTTTTTGCTTGGCCTTGGCTGAGAAGACTTGACTCAATTGTGTTACACTCCCCAATTGTGGAAACACTTCAGCAACATTTAGCTCCTGCTGTGGTCTGAGGCGAACCAGCTTGAGAAGAGCACTTGGCCGGGGCCCAGAACTCACAACTGTTGTGTTTGATTCATATATTGCATTTGATCTGCTGTCTAAGTCTATTCAAGTCCTGCAAGATTGGCGGTGTGGACCTCTGTCTGGGTTTGTTTCACATGTTGTCAGTTCCTCTAGAGAATCTGATGGTGCTGTTGAGATTGCTCCAAAAACCATCAGAGCATCACAAGAGGAAACAGTATGGGCAGTCATCCAGTGGGACTTTGCCTGACTAAACAGTGTCAGTGCAAAGAGCATCATCTGGAATGGCACAGCTCTCCTTCAAGGTAATGAGTGCAATTGTCCTGCAGGCTTCTTCCGACCTGGACACCCAGAAGCTCTTCTTCGCCGTGTCCTAAGCAGCCAAGCCTAGTTCAGACTGTCAAACCCGGATGCATGTTGGCAAATTGTCTTGGGAGCTGTCAGGCTCAGAATGCAGTTTCACAATAGTTTTCGAAGTATCACATGACATGACTGAAGCCATGTTGAAACAGCGAAAGCGAAAGGCTGCAGAAGCGGGTCTGACCTTTGCCGCACAAAACTTTCGGGTGGATATTGTTATGGATCCTGATTGGGTGAACAATTTCCAAGGATATTCGAGTCACTTGGTGGTTTCGAGTACTGACTTGATCGACCGAGTCAAGTACAAGATTGCAACAGAGCTCTGGACTATTCACCACAGGTGGCTGAAGCCGGACAAATTCCATCTTGTACAATGTGAGATTCATCTGCCATACTACTTTCCGGTGACAAGCTATGCCACAGGTCATGTTGTGAGAATTGTTCGTAGTAATCCTTAGATTGACAAGGTTTCACTGCCACTGATGAATGTCTGTGTGTGCAAAACAGAATTGGCAGAACAGTGTAGTTCGGCAAATTGTGCATGTCTGCAGATGTGTTCGAGTTAATAGTCGTGCAGCTCGGCAGCAGAAGTCTGGCCTACCAAGAGGGGTGACCACCCGCTCCAGTCACCCTTTCACACCGCTGGCCGGGTGTGGGGCACCCAGGGCCTGTGCTAATAAGCACAGCACTGCTGTGGCCAACAGGTTGGGGGTGCAACCTGAGCAGGACAATGAGCTAATGTGCTTGCTGGCAGTGCTTCCACAATGAGTGTGGGAACCCACACCGTGGCGGCCCTTGGGTTAGTTTGGGAGGCCGTTCTGCATGATTATTAAGTCTGGCTTATTGGTTTTTTTTCATTGTGTCCCAATAAATAATGCAGTGTATAGTCTCCTGTTCAAATTTCTTGACCTGCCGGTAATGCTTTGGTATGTGAGTGGAATTGAACCATTCTGCAGGTTTGTGGCTTCAAGCGTATTGCCAGTCCTACTTAGTGAGCACAGCATGTCGCAACATGCAGTGGAGAGGGTTCTGGAGAGGAGAGCAGAGCGTGCCGACGCTCTTCTGCGGGTCTTGGCGGAGGTGGCGACAGAATCTCCTGCGTCTGAGTCATCAGCTGTGTCATCGAATAGCCCGGGCTTTGTTGAATTTGGCAACAACCCACAATTTTGGCGATTGCTGAGTGAGTTCATCACAAGCACTGATGAAGCCATTATTTCCTTACGGAATCGTGTCACACAATTGGAAGCAATTGTCAGCTGTGACACAGCATCTCAACGAGATGAAGTTCAATCTGATGTTCATCTGAGTGAATGAACTTGGACCTTGCAGAGGTTTCCAAAACACTTCAATGTTTCTTTTCAGTCACTTGCTTTCGCAGTGTGGACCAGACCAGGAGAACAGTTCCAGAGAGAGTGTGTGCGTGTTTGTCAAAAAGTCTGTGATGTGTACAATTCTTCAGGAAGATGTGCCATGCTTGATCGGAGACCAGTTGAGTGCTCTCAGAATGTTAAATAGGACACTGTCACCTGTCGGTCTGTGCTGATTCGCAGCATTACTATTTGTCAAGTGAGTCAGTGAAGCTTCTTTGCAATAGGGCTACTTGCTGCTGCTGGTTCGCCCATTGCAATGGGGAACCGATTTTGTCCACACCGAGCAGGAGCTTCTTTGTCTCCCGGTGGTCATCGCGATTGTGGAGGAAGCTGTTTGTTCAATTGTGAGATGCACGATCAACCTTGCATGAGAACAAAATGGGGACACCAAGTCCATTATTGCACACTGTGCATAGTGGATTGGTACAACGAGACGGATATAAGGCGTACCACCCTTGACGACGTCAGACGGAGGTCCACAGCTGATTCCCAACAACGTGGTGAATTAAATGGAGAAGGTGATGAGGATTGATTCCGTTTCACTGATTCTGCTGGCATCTTGTGGCATTGCTGGCAAAACATCTTTGTGTTGCAAGGCTTCACATCTTTGCCAGTGCTTGTGATTTGTAAATCCCTGTTATCCAGAGCTTTGTGTGATAGACAGACAAGCCCTGCACACAGATTTGCATTGTGGAGCTGGGTGTGTGTGTGTGTGTGTGTTCTTTTCCTAAATGCGCCCGCACTTGTACTAAGGAGATGATGCAAATCGTCAGTGGGCCGGCCCCCAGCAAAACAGATTGAATGTACAGCATGTTGTGACAATTCCAAACATGATTTTCAGTGGATGCTGGCTTGTTCTGTTTGATGTTTTTGTCATCGGTGTGCTTCATGTCAATGTCATCACTCGCAATATCACAATGTTCCTGCAGTGTTTTGGTTCAAGAGGAGGAGCACTCTTTGTAGCAAGTCGAGCTGCAACATGGGCGATGAGGCAGCTGCCCAGGAACGCCGACTGGCCAAACTTTGGCGGATGAACAAGCGATTGATCGATGACTCGGCTCCACTTTATGGCTGTGTCGGTTTTGACTTGATGAGCTGCCTGGTTCCACGCCCAATGCTTGGAGAAAGAAAACAAGACTGGGAGGATAAGGTCTACAACTTCAAAGCGCTCATGAAACTCAATCCTTCCGCCTCGCAGCTGATGGGGCTTGTCCTCCATGCTGCAATATTGGCAATGCTTGCACAGCAATGATTCTCAATTTGTAATTCGATCAATTCAGCCAGCTGCCTGATTCGTGACCAAAACAATTGTGCAGATGCCCATTGAGAGTTGCATGTGAGCTTCACTGTCATGTTCCACCTTGCAGACAAGTTGAAGAAAGCAGCAGACGTGGTGTTGCATTGCACAGTCATGTGGTTCCATGATGACTGTGTTCGGAGAAAGAGTCTCAGTCCTATCCTTGTCTCGTTCTGAATTACAACTGACAAGTGGATGAAGGAGTTGTGATGGTGGTCTCGGCTGTGACCAAATACATTTGTCATAATTCCAACCAATATTTGATGTATTCAACACCTGCAAGACAGGATGTCAAAGTGCATTTTGACAACAGTTCCAGCACAGCTGGATGCATTTCGTCTGTCATTTCGGTTTGCTTGCAATGCATTTCGGATCCAAAACGGACGTCCAAACTTTCATTTCAAATGCATTTCCAGCTCACAGAACGCAGATGCTGGATGCATTCAACATGTGCCAGACAGCATCTCAAAGTGCATTTTGACAACAGTTCCAGCACAGCTGGATGCATTTCGTCTGTCATTTGGGTTTGCTTGCAATGCATTTCGGATCCAAAACGGATGTCCAAACCTTCATTTCAAATGGATTTCCAGCTCACAGAATGCAGATGCTGGATGCATTCAACATGTGCCAGACAGCATCTCAAAGTGCATTTTCACAACAGTTCCAGCACAGCTGGATGCATTCCGTCTGTCATTTCGGTTTGCTTGCAATGCATTTCGGATCCAAAACGGACGTCCAAACTTTCATTTCAAATGCATTTCCAGCTCACAGAATGCAGATGCTGGATGCATTCAACATGTGCCAGACAGCATCTCAAAGTGCATTTTGACAACAGTTCCAGCACAGCTGGATGCATGTCGTCTGTCATTTCGGTTTGCTTGCAATGCATTTCGGATCCAAAACGGACGTCCAAACTTTCATTTCAAATGCATTTCCAGCTCACAGAATGCAGATGCAGCATGCATTCAACATGTGCCAGACAGCATCTCTAAGTGCAGTTTGACAACAGTTCCAGCACAACAGAATGCATTTCATCTGTCATTTCGGTTTGCTTGCAATACATTTGTAGTTCAGAAGAAGTGTGCACCAATTTTATTTCAATGCAACATCGGCCCGCCAGAAATGCATTTCGAGGAAGTGTTCAATGCATTTACATTCTCGCTGAACCTGTCTCAAATGTGCACATCGTTGTCGGCAGACATGCATTTGCATCATTCCAGAAGCACTGGCAGATTGCCAAACACTCTTAAAAGCACGTGTTCTGCTTCAATTCTGGTTTCAATTCTGAAACCAATGCATTTTGCAGTCAGCTTCTTTGCATGAAAGCTCAGCTACCAATGGCTCCGATACCAATTTGCATGCAAGACCAAAGCTCCGCTACCAACACAAACCCCTAGAAACACCTGAGTCAAGCCACTTCTGAATGCAACCGTAATCATTCTCTCCAAACAGTTTGGTCCAGAGTACACGAAATTGTGTAGCAAGGGAGGAAGGTATCCTCTGGAAAAAAAGACCAAAGCTCCGCTACCAATACGAACCCCTAGAAACATTTGAGTCAAGCCACCCCTGAATGCATCGACTTTGTATATAGCCATCACCAATACAATCAATTCACGTCCTGTGGCAGTCAGGCAAACTCGAAGCTACCAATGGAAACCGGAGCCAGAAGCTGCAAGCATTGGAATTACATTTCTGTCACCTTCCAAAATAACAAAAACTACATTTCTGTCAACCTCGAAAATATCAAAAAGTCATCAAAAGTTCTCAAAAGTTCATCAAAAGTTCATCAAAATGTCATCAAACCGTCGAAAATATCAAAAGTTCTCAAAAGTTCTCAAAAGTTCATCAAAAGTTCATCAAAAGTTCATCAAAAGTTCATCACAAATGTATAGAAACCTGTTAAGGGAACAATTTTAGACTGTATTTCACTGATGAACAAGCTGAGAATTGTCAATTTGGAACACAATTGCTGTTGCACTTTCAATCTACTCATGCGCGCATGTGCGCGCGCGCCCGCGCGCATTCGCGCGCGAGTATCTGAAGAGATCGTTCATTGATGTGCATCTGGACAGAGAAGAGCTGGGGCGTTTCACAGGTTCTCTTTGATGACAACTGCATTTGCCTTGCATTTGCTCTCAAGTGGAAGATTGAGCAGAAACAAGAGTTCACTGTTTCAAATGCAGGGTGGCTTGAAATGTATCCACAATTCCTTGCATTTGGGATGTCTCAAAATTCGCCGGTAATGCAAGAATGTCTGTGGGAAAATGCATTGGAACAAAAGTTTTTGCATGGGTGGAGCGGAATCTTTGCATGGAAGCTACCATTTGGGATGTTTCAAAATTCGCCTGTAATGCAAGAATGTCTGTGGGAAAATGCATTGGAACAAGAGTTTTTGCATGGGTGGAGCGAAATCTTTGCATGGAAGCTTGCAGTTCGAATGTCTCCAAATTGGCCCACAATGCAAGAATGTCTGTGTTGAAATGCATTGGTTGCATGGGTGGGACTAAATCTTTGCATGGAAGCTACCATTTGGGATGTTTCAAAATTCGCCGTTAATGCAAGAATGTCTGTGGGAAAATGCATTGGAAGAAGAGTTTTTGCATGGGTGGAGCGGAATCTTTGCATGGAAGCTACCATTTGGGATGTTTCAAAATTCGCCTGTAATGCAAGAATGTCTGTGGGAAAATGCAT
>CAJNDT010004736.1:0-11491 GCA_905221615.1 Symbiodinium sp. CCMP2592
TTTTAGGAATACAATCTTTTCTTTTCCCACACGGAAATGATTATGTCATAGGGAAGGTGTATTAGGCCATAGGTTAGGCCATAGGATAGGTCATAAGGAATCCATTAGGCCATATGAAAAAACGAGGTTCCGGACACTTTCTGCCACAGGAACCCATTGGGCCATATGGAAAAACGAGGTTCCGGACACTTTCTGCCAGAGGGAATCCATTAGGCCATATGGAAAAACGAGGTTCCGGACACTTTCTGCCAGAGGGAATCCATTAGGCCATATGGAAAAACGAGGGTCCGGACACTTTCTGCCAGAGGAATCTGTTAGGCCATGACGTCGCGATGCTCGCAGCCTCTTCTGCTCCGTGTGAGTGACAAGATGAGTTTCCAACTCCGCATGTTTCCAGTCGGACAGTAGGCGTGCTGGGGATGCGAGAGCTTCCTCCAGACGGTAGGGGTTGGCAGGGTTCACAGACGCGACGTCATAGACTGTTGTGTTGCAAGAACGGACCCCCCCCCCCTCCATTTCAATGATGTCGTCTGCTCGGAGGTGCATGTCGTCTGCTTGCGCAGGGCTTTGTGGCCGTGCTGCTCCAAACATTGAGATTTGGGGGAGGGGGATGTGCCGCGGTGGTCTTGTCGGCGTGCCGGTGTCACAGCAGTACAACCGTTTCTGATGGTCAGGTTCTTGTCCGTTCGGAGGTCAGTGGCTTAAAATCTGGTCTTGTTCCAGCTACCCTCCCAATGCGTAGTTTCTGGGGACACATGGTGGTTCCCCCTCTGTATCGAGAAGGTCGGCGGATGCTACGGATTTTGAGAAATGCACTTAACTGCGGGACCCCCCCATTGCAAAACGGGGTTGCATCTTCATCTCCGTCAACTCTGTTGCTCTTTAAGTCAGTTCCATCATGTAATCGGAGTCTGGGATTGCTTCATGGTTGCTTGTCTCTTTTGGAACTTGCAGACTCGAGGTGCATGTTGCTGTCAAAAATCCACCTCTATGGCTTCAGCAGGCCTCAAGCGCCCGCAAGTGAAGCCTCGAAGGCCTTTGTGAAAGTGGTCAGCGCAGGCGGCTCCAAATGTGGGGTCGAATAGTCTGAGCAATTTTAGCTTCGCTTGATTGGCCCCCCTCTGTGCGCGCTTCTCTCATGTTAATCACTTCCACAAGCACGTGTCTGTGGAAATTTCTGGTTCTTGGAGAGTCTTTTTCACACTGGATGGCTGCCGTGAGCGGGTCGCCTCGGTGTGTAGCAGTCTGGAATGCAGGGGCTTGGGCTTGGGCTTGGGCCCCAGAATGAAGGAATTCGCGACCCCAAAATGGGGGCCGCCACGCGGCCCCAATTTTGGGTCCTCTATCGTTCCCAGTCAAATATATTAGAGGAGGTTGGCTGCATTTCGCGGCTCCTTTTCTGGGGCCGCGAGACGGCCCCATTTTTGGGGTCGCAAGTTTGATCCCTGCACCCACAGCGGCTGAATCTCGTCGGCTGCGCATGTCATGAGGTAAGTTTGGGGAACGTCTGGTGGAAGACCGTTTGGAAGGTCGGGGCTTGTCCAAAGCAGCTGTGTGCTTGCCCTTGTTGCTGCTGCTGCTGCTGCAGCCAGCGGAATGCAACTGTGGAGGGCCGAACTGGCGAAGCCAGAATTGCTTGTGTTTTGCGGGCCTGGAAATGGGGTCGCCCGACAGCCCCATAACGTGGGCTTCGTCCTGGCAGTGCAGCGGGCTCGCCAGTTGACCCGCGCGGATTTTTGGTGTTCTTTCTGTGGATGGGAGTCGTAGTTCAAGCTCTGGGAAGTTGACCGCCGTGGCTTCAACGTTTCCCTTTTGGTTTTGCAAACTCGTCGGCCAGACTATGCAGCTTTATGGAGGTAACCAAAACAGAGATCGTACAAAGACAGGGAAATTTTTCCAGAGGTGACTCCAGCGTTTCTGAATACAGCATATCAAGCCATGCAGACTCTCTGTACTGCACAGGAACTGTGATGTGTCTTCGCAAAGTCTGCTGGAGCCTGGTCTAGGTTTCCAAACCATCGCCACAGTAGTCTTCTGGAGTTCTAGCATTGTGTCCTTGCGGATGGGCCATGTTCATCTTCTTTCTGTTCGTGGCTCGACGTGGTTGTGCTTTCGCCCTCCTCTGATCATATGGAGAACTCCTTGGTGGATCGCGTGGAGCGACTCATAAGCAGGAACGAAAAGCTTTGAATGCTGCCAAAAGGAGGCCACCAGCCATATTCATCTTCTTTCTGTCTTTCAAAACGCCTTTAAAGGCTGCCTGCTTGGGTTTGCTGATGGCCTATGGGTTCCCAGGCCGAAGGAGCCTGGAGTGTCGTTTCTCTATCTGCCTACTGGATGTCCTCTGCGTAGCAGGACCTGTCCGGAACTTTCTGGCCGAATGGATTCTCTCTGGCAGAAAGTGTCCGGAACCTCGTTGTTCCTTATATGGCCTAATCGATTCCCTGTGGCAGAAAAAATCAGGAACCTCGTTTTTCCATATGGCCTAATGGGTTCCCTCCGGCAGAAAGTGTCCCGCACCTTGTTTTTCCATATGGCCTAATGGATTCCCTATGGCAGAAAGTGTCCGGAACTTCGTTTTTCCATATGGCCTAATGGATTCCCTCTGGCAGAAAGTGTCAGGAACCTTGTTTTTCCATATGGCCTAATTGATTCCTGTGGCAGAAAGTGCCCGGAACCTCGTTTTTTTATATGGCCTAATGGATTCCTTATGACCTATCCTATGGCCTAACCTATGGCCTAATACACCTTCCCTATGACCTAATCATTTTCGCGGTTTAGGAATACAATCTTTTCTTTTCCCACACGGAAATGATTAGGTCATAGGGAAGGTGTATTAGGCCATAGGTTAGGCCATAGGATAGGTCATAAGGAATCCATTAGGCCATATGAAAAAACGAGGTTCCGGACACTTTCTGCCACAGGAACCCATTGGGCCATATGGAAAAACGGGGTTCCGGACATTTTCTGCCAGAGGGAATCCATTAGGCCATATGGAAAAACGAGGTTCCGGACACTTTCTGCCAGAGGGAATCCATTAGGCCATATGGAAATACGAGGTTCCGGACACTTTCTGCCAGAGGAATCTGTTAGGCCATGACGTCGCGATGCTCGCAGCCTCTTCTGCTCCGTGTGAGTGACAAGATGAGTTTCCAAATCCGCATGTTTCCAGTCGGACAGTAGGCTTGCTGGGGATGCGAGAGCTTCCTCCAGACGGTAGGGGTTGGCAGGGTTCACAGACGCGACGTCATAGACTGTTGTGTTGCAAGAACGGACCCCCTCCCTGCACCCACAGCGGCTGAATCTCGTCGGCTGCGCATGTCATGAGGTAAGTTTGGGGAACGTCTGGTGGAGGACCGTTTGGAAGGTCGGGGCTTGTCCAAAGCAGCTGTGTGCTTGCCCTTGTTGCTGCTGCTGCTGCAGCCAGCGGAATGCAACTGTGGAGGGCCGACCTGGCGAAGCCAGAATTGCTTGTGGTTTGCGGGCCTGGAAATGGGGTCGCCCGACAGCCCCATAACGTGGGCTTCGTCCTGGCAGTGCAGCGGGCTCGCCAGTTGACCCGCGCGGATTTTTGGTGTTCTTTCTGTGGATGCGAGTCGTAGTTCAAGCTCTGGGAAGTTGACCGACGTGGCTTCAACGTTTCCCTTTTGGTTTTGCAAACTCGTCGGCCAGACTATGCAGCTTTATGGAGTTAACCAAAACAGAGATCGTACAAAGACAGGGAAATTTTTCCAGAGGTGACTCCAGCGTTTCTGAATACAGCAGATCAAGCCATGCAGACTCTCTGTACTGCACAGGAACTGTGATGTGTCTTCGCAAAGTCTGCTGTAGCCTGGTCTAGGTTTCCAAACCATCGCCACAGTAGTCTTCTGGAGTTCTAGCATTGTGTCCTTGCGGATGGGCCATGTTCATCTTCTTTCTGTTCGTGGCTCGACGTTGTTGTGCTTTCGCCCTCCTCTGATCATATGGAGAACTCCTTGAGCAGGAACGAAAAGCTTTGAATGATGCCAAAAAGGAGGCCACCAGCCATATTCATCTTCTTTCTGTCTTTCAAAACGCCTTTAAAGGCTGCCTGCTTGGGTTTGCTGATGGCCTATGGGTTCCAAGGCCGAAGGAGCCTGGAGTGTCGTTTCTCTATCTGCCTACTGGATGTCCTCTGCGTAGCAGGACCTGTCCGGAACTTTCTGGCCTAATGGATTCTCTCTGGCAGAAAGTGTCCGGAACCTCGTTGTTCCTTATATGGCCTAATCGATTCCCTGTGGCAGAAAAAATCAGGAACCTCGTTTTTCCATATGGCCTAATGGGTTTCCTCCGGCAGAAAGTGTCCCGAACCTTGTTTTTCCATATGGCCTAATGGATTCCCTATCGCAGAAAGTGTCCGGAACTTCTTTTTTTCCATATGGCCTAATGGATTCCCTCTGGCAGAAAGTGTCAGGAACCTCGTTTTTCCATATGGCCTAATTGATTCCTGTGGCAGAAAGTGCCTGGAACCTCGTTTTTTTATATGGCCTAATGGATTCCTTATGACCTATCCTATGGCCTAACCTATGGCCTAATACACCTTCCCTATGACCTAATTATTTTCGCGTTTTAGGAATACAATCTTTTCTTTTCCCACACGGAAATGATTAGGTCATAGGGAAGGTGTATTAGGCCATAGGTTAGGCCATAGGATAGGTCATAAGGAATCCATTAGGCCATATGAAAAAACGAGGTTCCGGACACTTTCTGCCAAAGGAACCCATTGGGCCATATGGAAAAACGAGGTTCCGGACACTTTCTGCCAGAGGGAATCCATTAGGCCATATGGAAAAACGAGGTTCCGGACACTTTCTGCCAGAGGGAATCCATTAGGCCATATGGAAAAACGAGGTTCCGGACACTTTCTGCAAGAGGAATCTGTTAGGCCATGACGTCGCGATGCTCGCAGCCTCTTCTGCTCCGTGTGAGTGACAAGATGAGTTTCCAACTCCGCATGTTTCCAGTCGGACAGTAGGCTTGCTGGGGATGCGAGAGCTTCCTATAGACGGTAGGGGTTGGCAGGGTTCACAGACGCGACGTCATAGACTGTTGTGTTGCATGTACGGACCCCCCCCCCTCCATTTCAATGATGTCGTCTGCTCGGAGGTGCGTGTCGTCTGCTTGCGCAGGGCTTTGTGGCCGTGCTGCTCCAAACATTGAGAATTGGGGGAGGGGGATGTGCCGCGGTGGCCTTGTCGGCGTGCCGGTGTCACAGCAGTACAACCGTTTCTGATGGTCAGGTTCTTGTCCGTTCGGAGGTCAGGGGCTTAAAATCTGGTCTTGTTCCAGCTACCCTCCCAATGCGTAGTTTCTGGGGACACATGGTGGTTCCCCCTCTGTATCGAGAAGGTCGGCGGATGCTACGGATTTTGAGAAATGCACTTAACTGCGGGACACCCCCATTGCAAAACGGGGTTGCATCTTCATCTCCGTCAAATCTGTTGCTCTTTAAGTCAGTTCCATCATGTAATCGGAGTCTGGGATTGCTTCATGGTTGCTTGTCTCTTTTGGAACTTGCAGACTCGAGGTGCATGTTGCTGTCAAAAATCCACCTCTATGGCCTCAGCAAGCCTCACGCGCCCGCAAGTGAAGCCTCGAAGGCCTTTGTGAAAGTGGTCAGCGCAGGCGGCTCCAAATGTGGGGTCGAATAGTCTGAGCAATTTTAGCTTCGCTTGAGTGGCCCCCCTCTGTGCGCGCTTCTCTCATGTTACTCACTTCCACAAGCACGTGTCTGTGGAAATTTCTGGTTCTTGGAGAGTCTTTTTCACACTGGATGCCTGCCGTGAGCGGGTCGCCTCGGTGTGTAGCAGTCTGGAATGCAGGGGCTTGGGCTTGGGCTTGGGCCCCAGAATGAAGGAATTCGCGACCCCAAAATGGGGGCCGCCACGCGGCCCCAATTTTGGGTCCTCTATAGTTCCCAGTCAAATATATTAGAGGAGGTTGGCTGCCTTTCGCGGCTCCTTTTCTGGGGCCGCGAGACGGCCCCATTTTTGGGGTCGCAAGTTTGATCCCTGCACCCACAGCGGCTGAATCTCGTCGCCTCCGCATGCCATGAGGTAAGTTTGGGGAACGTCTGGTGGAGGACCGTTTGGAAGGTCGGGGCTTGTCCAAAGCAGCTGTGTGCTTGCCCTTGTTGCTGCTGCTGCTGCTGCATCCAGCGGAATGCAACTGTGGAGGGCCGACCTGGCGAAGCCAGAATTGCTTGTGTTTTGCGGGCCTGGAAATGGGGTCGCCCGACAGCCCCATAACGTGGGCTTCGGCCTGGCAGTGCAGCGGGCTCGCCAGTTGACCCGCGCGGATTTTTGGTGTTCTTTCTGTGGATGGGAGTCGTAGTTCAAGCTCTGGGAAGTTGACCGACGTGGCTTCAACGTTTCCCTTTTGGTTTTGCAAACTCGTCGGCCAGACTATGAAGCTTTATGGAGGTAACCAAAACAGAGATCGTACAAAGACAGGGAAATTTTTCCAGAGGTGACTCCAGCGTTTCTGAATACAGCAGATCAAGCCATGCAGACTCTCTGTACTGCACAGGAACTGTGATGTGTCTTCGCAAAGTCTGCTGGAGCCTGGTCTAGGTTTCCAAACCATCGCCACAGTAGTCTTCTGGAGTTCTAGCATTGTGTCCTTGCGGATGGGCCATGTTCATCTTCTTTCTGTTCGTGGATCGACGTTGTTGTGCTTTCGCCCTCCTCTGATCATATGGAGAACTCCTTGGTGGATCGCGTGGAGCGACTCATAAGCAGGAACGAAAAGCTTTGAATGCGGCCAAAAAGGAGGCCACCAGCCATATTCATCTTCTTTCTGTCTTTCAAAACGCCTTTAAAGGCTGCCTGCTTGGGTTTGCTGATGGCCTATGGGTTCCCAGGCCGAAGGAGCCTGGAGTGTCGTTTCTCTATCTGCCTACTGGATGTCTTCTGCGTAGCAGGACCTGTCCGGAACTTTCTGGCCTAATGGATTCTCTCTGGCAGAAAGTGTCCGGAACCTCGTTGTTCCTTATATGGCCGAATCGATTCCCTGTGGCAGAAAAAATCAGGAACCTCGTTTTTCCATATGGCCTAATGGGTTCCCTCCGGCAGAAAGTGTCCCGAACCTTGTTTTTCCATATGGCCGAATGGATTCCCTATGGCAGAAAGTGTCCGGAACTTCGTTTTTCCATATGGCCTAATGGATTCCCTCTGGCAGAAAGTGTCAGGAACCTCGTTTTTCCATATGGCCTAATTGATTCCTGTGGCAGAAAGTGCCCGGAACTTCGTTTTTTATATGGCCTAATGGATTCCTTATGACCTATCCTATGGCCTAACCTATGGCCTAATACACCTTCCCTATGACCTAATCATTTTCGCGTTTTAGGAATACAATCTTTTCTTTCCCCACACGGAAATGATTAGGTCATAGGGAAGGTGTATTAGGCCATAGGTTAGGCCATAGGATAGGTCATAAGGAATCCATTAGGCCATATGAAAAAACGAGGTTCCGGACACTTTCTGCCACAGGAACCCATTGGGCCATATGGAAAAACGAGGTTCAGGACACTTTCTGCCAGAGGGAATCCATTAGGCCATATGGAAAAACGAGGTTCCGGACACTTTCTGCCAGAGGGAATCCATTAGGCCATATGGAAAGACGAGGTTCCGGACACTTTCTGCCAGAGGAATCTGTTAGGCCATGACGTCGCGATGCTCGCAGCCTCTTCTGCTCCGTGTGAGTGACAAGATGAGTTTCCAACTCGCATGTTTTCCAGGTCGGACAGTAGGCTGGCTGGGGATGCGAGAAGCTTCCTCCAGCGGTAGGGGTGGCAGGGTTTCCAACCGACGTTCATAGACTGTTGTGTGCAAGAACGGACCCCCTCCTGCACCCACAGCGGCTTGAATCTCGTCGGACGCGCATGGTTGTCATGAGGTACAGTTTGGGGGACAGTCTGGTGGAGGACCGTTGGGAAGGTCAGGTGGCTTTGTTCCAAAGCAGATGTGTGCTTGCCCTTGTCGCTGCTGCTGCTGCTGCAGCCAGCGGAATGCAACTGTGGAGGGCCGACCTGGCGAAGCCAGAATTGCTTGTGTTTTGCGGGCCTGGAAATGGGGTCGCCCGACAGCCCCATAACGTGTGCTTCGTCCTGGCAGTGCAGCGGGCTCGCCAGTTGACCCGCGCGGATTTTTGGTGTTCTTTCTGTGGATGGGAGTCGTAGTTCAAGCTCTGGGAAGTTGACCGACGTGGCTTCAACGCTTCCCTTTTGGTTTTGCAAACTCGTCGGCCAGACTATGCAGCTTTATGGAGGTAACCAAAACAGAGATCGTACAAAGACAGGGAAATTTTTCCAGAGGTGACTCCAGCGTTTCTGAATACAGCAGATCAAGCCATGCAGACTCTCTGTACTGCACAGGAACTGTGATGTGTCTTCGCAAAGTCTGCTGGAGCCTGGTCTAGGTTTCCAAACCATCGCCACATTAGTCTTCTGGAGTTCTAGCATTGTGTCCTTGCGGATGGGCCATGTTCATCTTCTTTCTGTTCGTGGCTCGACGTTGTTGTGCTTTCGCCCTCCTCTGATCATATGGAGAACTCCTGGGTGGATCGCGTGGAGCGACTCATAAGCAGGAACGAAAAGCTTTGAATGCTGCCAAAAAGGAGGCCACCAGCCATATTCATCTTCTTTCTGTCTTTCAAAACGCCTTTAAAGGCTGCCTGCTTGGGTTTGCTGATGGCCTATGGGTTCCCAGGCCGAAGGAGCCTGTAGTGTCGTTTCTCTATCTGCCTACTGGATGTCCTCTGCGTAGCAGGACCTGTCCGGAACTTTCTGGCCTAATGGATTCTCTCTGGCAGAAAGTGTCCGGAACCTCGTTGTTCCTTATATGGCCTAATCGATTCCCTGTGGCTGAAAAAATCAGGAACCTCGTTTTTCCATATGGCCTAATGGGTTCCCTCCGGCAGAAAGTGTCCCGAACCTTGTTTTTCCATATGGCCTAATGGATTCCCTATCGCAGAAAGTGTCCGGAACTTCGTTTTTCCATATGGCCTAATGGATTCCCTCTGGCAGAAAGTGTCAGGAACTTCGTTTTTCCATATGGCCTAATTGATTCCTGTGGCAGAAAGTGCCTGGAACCTCGTTTTTTTATATGGCCTAATGGATTCCTTATGACCTATCCTATGGCCTAACCTATGGCCTAATACACCTTCCCTATGACCTAATCATTTTCGCGTTTTAGGAATACAATCTTTTCTTTTCCTACACGGAAATGATTAGGTCATAGGGAAGGTGTATTAGGCCATAGGTTAGGCCATAGGATAGGTCATAAGGAATCCATTAGGCCATATAAAAAAACGAGGTTCCGGACACTTTCTGCCACAGGAATCAATTAGGCCATATGGAAAAACGAGGTTCCTGACACTTTCTGCCAGAGGGAATCCATTAGGCCATATGGAAAAACGAAGTTCCGGACACTTTCTGCCAGAGGGAATCCATTAGGCCATATGGAAAAACGAGGTTCCGGACACTTTCTGCCAGAGGAATCTGTTAGGCCATGACGTCGCGATGCTCGCAGCCTCTTCTGCTCCGTGTGCGTGACAAGATGAGTTTCCAACTCCGCATGTTTCCAGTCGGACAGTAGGCTTGCTGGGGATGCGAGAGCTTCCTCTAGACGGTAGGGGTTGGCAGGGTTCACAGACGCGACGTCATAGACTGTTGTGTTGCATGTACGGACCCCCCCCCCCCTCCCTTTCAATGATGTCGTCTGCTCGGAGGTGCGTGTCGTCTGCTTGCGCAGGGCTTTGTGGCCGTGCTGCTCCAAACATTGAGATTTGGGGGAGGGGGATGTGCCGCGGTGGCCTTGTCCGGCGTGCCGGTGTCACAGCAGTACAACCGTTTCTGATGGTCAGGTTCTTGTCCGTTCGGAGGTCAGTGGCTTAAAATCTGGTCTTGTTCCAGCTACCCTCCCAATGCGTAGTTTCTGGGGACACATAGTGGTTCCCCCTCTGTATCGAGAAGGTCGGCGGATGCTACGGATTTTGAGAAATGCACTTAACTGCGGGACCCCCCCATTGCAAAACGGGGTTGCATCTTCATTTCCATCAAATCTGTTGCTCTTTAAGTCAGTTCCATCATGTAATCGGAGTCTGGGATTGCTTCATGGTTGCTTGTCTCTTTTGGAACTTGCAGACTCGAGGTGCATGTTGCTGTCAAAAATCCACCTCTATGGCCTCCGCAGGCCTCAAGCGCCCGCAAGTGAAGCCTCGAAGGCCTTTGTGAAAGTGGTCAGCGCAGGCGGCTCCAAATGTGGGGTCGAATAGTCTGAGCAATTTTAGCTTCGCTTGAGTGGCCCCCCTCTTTGCGCGCTTCTCTCATGTTAATCACTTCCACAAGCACGTGTCTGTGGAAATTTCTGGTTCTTGGAGAGTCTTTTTCACACTGGATGCCTGCCGTGAGCGGGTCGCCTCGGTGTGTAGCAGTCTGTAATGCAGGGGCTTGGGCTTGGGCTTGGGCCCCAGAATGAAGGAATTCGCGACCCCAAAATGGGGGCCGCCACGCGGCCCCAATTTTGGGTCCTCTATAGTTCCCAGTCAAATATATTAGAGGAGGTTGGCTGCATTTCGCGGCTCCTTTTCTGGGGCCGCGAGACGGCCCCATTTTTGGGGTCGCAAGTTTTATCCCTGCACCCACAGCGGCTGAATCTCGTCGGCTGCGCATGTCATGAGGTAAGTTTGGGGAACGTCTGGTGGAGGACCGTTTGGAAGGTCGGGGCTTGTCCAAAGCAGCTGTGTGCTTGCCCTTGTTGCTGCTGCTGCTGCTGCAGCCAGCGGAATGCAACTGTGGAGGGCCGACCTGGCGAAGCCAGAATTGCTTGTTTTTTGCGGGCCTGGAAATGGGGTCGCCCGACAGCCCCATAACGTGGGCTTCGTCCTGGCAGTGCAGCGGGCTCGCCAGTTGACCCGCGCGGATTTTTGGTGTTCTTTCTGTGGATGGTAGTCGTAGTTCAAGCTCTGGGAAGTTGACCGACGTGGCTTCAACGTTTCCCTTTTGGTTTTGCAAACTCGTCGGCCAGACTATGCAGCTTTATGGAGGTAACCAAAACAGAGATCGTACAAAGACAGGGAAATTTTTCCAGAGGTGACTCCAGCGTTTCTGAATACAGCAGATCAAGCCATGCAGACTCTCTGTACTGCACAGAAACTGTGATGTGTCTTCGCAAAGTCTGCTGGAGCCTGGTCTAGGTTTCCAAACCATCGCCACAGTAGTCTTCTGGAGTTCTAGCATTGTGTCCTTGCGGATGGGCCATGTTCATCTTCTTTCTGTTCGTGGCTCGACGTTGTTTTGCTTTCGCCCTCCTCTGATCATATGGAGAACTCCTTGGTGGATCGCGTGGAGCGACTCATAAGCAGGAACGAAAAGCTTTGAATGCTGCCAAAAAGGTGGCCACCAGCCATATTCATCTTCTTTCTGTCTTTCAAAACGCCTTTAAAGGCTGCCTGCTTGGGTTTGCTGATG
>CAJNDT010004737.1:0-11484 GCA_905221615.1 Symbiodinium sp. CCMP2592
GTCGCGGCGAGCCGGCATTCTGAGCACTGGCGCTTCGTGTCTGCGTTTGCCTGGGCTACTTGCGCTCTTGGAAACGCCTCTTCCACTTTGATCAACTGGCAGCGGTTGCACGGGAGGCTCCGGGCCAGGGCTTTCTGTGCGTTGATGCTTCGTTTTAGGGGGCCTTTGCTGTTGACGGCTCCAAGCTTTTGGCACGGCATGCATTGGCCGCAGCGGTTGGCCCGCTGCAGCTCCCACTCTGCGTGCGTGAAGAGGTCCCAGCTCTTCAGCTCCTTGCATGTTTGGCACCGGGCCCTCGGCCAGCGTGCTTCGTGCATGGCCTTCCAGTCGATCTCTTCGCCTCGGAGCTTTTTCAGGAGCAACGTGGGACCCTCCGTGGCGCCGCGCCGGAAGAGCCAGAGTGGGAACGGCCGCAGGATCAGCACGTCGGATCTGTCGCGCACGCGGCTCGCCACCACCGTGCCGTAGGCGCTGCTCTTTCTCTCTTACTGTCGGAAGCAGCTTCGGCCTAGATGGTTCTTCAGGAAGCGGATCTCTGCTTTTGAGGCTCGATCACGAATTGGGCTGCGGTGCCAGGTTAAGGTTGGTGTGCTCTCGCTGCAGGCACGATGTCAGCGTCGTTGGCTTGCTGCTTGCAGCCGGCTCTCCTTTTTCGCTTCTGCTGCTGTGGCTGCAAGGCGCGGTGCTCCGATGTAGCCGTAGCCATTCTGTGAAACTGATTTTGGCTGCGGCTCTCACCACCTGCTTCATAAACTGGACGGTGGTGAGGATTGTCAAGTGATTCGCAAGCTCTCCAAGCCGATTTCCTTCGTAAAATGGACGAGGATACAGATTGTCAGGTGGTGGGCGGGCTTTTCAACTGGACTCCGGAGGTCCTCGCGTAGTTGTACCTTGGCATTGGAAGGGAATCAACGTAAAAATAAAGCAAATATGGCCTTGTCTAGTTGCTGTCAAGATGCGACCAAAGCTGTACCTTGGCGGCGGACATGTACATGAAGTCTGATTGCAGCCAAATTGCATTCCAAGGTGGTATACCTTGGCTGTGACGTGATGAATCAATGCATGTGCGGGAAAGTATGATGGTATGATGAAGCGTGAAGGTCTTTGAAGGCACCCCTTAACAGTGATATAGGAGGCTCATCTTGCATCTGCAGGGGCTCTCATCGCGGATGTATCTTCCTTAGGTCTTGGCTGGCAGCTTGGTTTGGAGCGGACCTGACGTACGACATGGAAGGGAAACTGCGAGCTTGCATGCGTGCAATTGCAGCTTAGTGGCCGTTTCTCATTGCCGTTCCTCTGGTAGTGCCTCGGCAGCGGCACAAAAAGGGCGGGATGCCAAGCTGACGTGGACATGTACGTGTCTGATTGCAGCCAAGTTGCATTCCAAGGTGGCATACCTTGGCTGGGACGTGCTGAATGAAAGCGTGCGTGTGAAAATATGATGGTATGATGAAGTGTGAAGGTCTTTGAAGGCACCCCCCAGCATACTTAGCCTGGGATGGCCCAAGAGGTTTTCCTTCTAACGCCCCAATAAGCGAAACAATTCTGCAAGAGGTTTTGTCGTCTAACGCCCCAATAAGCGAAACAATTCTGCAAGAGGTTTTCATTCCTGAAGCCCCAATAAGCGAAACAATTCTGCCAGAGAATTTGGTTCCTAACGCCCCAATAAGCGAAACAATTCTGCCAGAGTTTTTCTTTACTAGCGCCCCAATAAGCGAAACAATTCTGCAAGAGGTTTTCCCTCCTAACGCCCCAATAAGCGAAACAATTCTGCAAGAGGTTTTCCTTCCTACCGCCCCAATAAGCGAAGCAATTCTGCCAGACTAACCCTTCAAAACTCACTGAAAGGCTTGTGCGGACTCGAGGTTTGCGTCTAGATTCTAGATGCACGCCATCCCGGCACGAAACTGTGCGGGGGGTTGAGTATGCAGTGGGAGAGTGCTAGTGTGGCGGCTAGCCTTGGTGTGTTTGTGCTTGCGTCATGGGTTACGGTGACCTAATTAACCTGCTGCTGGCAGAGCTCTTGCTGTCTGTGCTGCTCATGGTGCCAAAGCTTGAGTCCAAATTTGCTCTACGGCGAGTGTTTGCGTTGCGGCAGAGAAACCTGACACTGGAAGCTGACGAGTTCAGGAAAAATAGCAGGGGTGTTGCGCGAGACAGTGTTTTGATAGTGGGAGCGTGCACGCATGTGATTGCAGCCTGGCGGCTGCTGCGCGTTTCGGCCTTGTTGGCCGTACCTTGGCGTCCAGATCAGATGATTGCTAGCACATTGGAAGCCTAGCATGGACAGATGTGGACATGCACGTGTGTAATTGCAGCCGAGTCGCTTGCACCAAAAATCAGTCCTTGGCTTGGACATGTTCAGTGAATGCATGCGTGGGAAGTATGAGAGTGTGAAGGTCTTCGAAGGCACCCCCCAGCGTACTTAGTACTGGGATGGCATTATTTTAGGTGCCTTATAAGAGAATGTCCCGCAGCACACGCTCCCTGCTTCCCCGATGTTTCTGGTCGGATTGAAACATCCTTCGCCCATATGTGTTCACCGATTGGAGATAGATCGGATCCCCGGTAGTAACGCGCACCCGCGAGCGAGTACACGCGTTCCAGTTGACAGGCTCAATGGGAAGCCCCCTTGGCCCTTGGCACTGAGGAAAACAAACCGATCCTCGCGCAAAGCGCGTCCGTGGCACACATCCCAAAAGTATGCCCGCGGCCTACTTTTGGAATGCTCAAGGAAGGCACCTCGGATCTTTTTAGGTATTTGGAGGCCGCTTCGCTAGTGAACTGGCGCGTACAGCAGTCGCTGTAGTTCAACGCCATTACTAGCTTCCAAAAGACAGTTAGCATGTCCCCTTAGGGGGCGAGCGGAGGGTCCAAAAGCGCATTGTGTGTACGCGCGCGGGTCGGGGAAATCCTGGTCCCCGGGCGGTCGTAGATTGACGGTGGGTGTCAATTTTGCCCGGCTTCAAGACTGCTTAAAGCCTTTTGAAATAACTTCGGAAGCCACTTAGAACGTTTTAAAACCACTCTGAGCCTTTAAAAACCTCTCAAAACCTGCAAAAGCTTGCAACCAGGCCACCCACAACGCCAAAGTGACAATCTCCAGGCCCCAAAGTGACAATCTCCAGGCCCCAAAGTGACAATCGCCAGGCCCCAGGTGACAATCTCCAGGCCCCAGGTGACAATCTCCAGGCCCCAAAGTGACAATCGCCAGGCCCCGAGTGACAATCTCCAGGCCCCAAAGTGACAATCGCCAGGCCCCAGGCGACAATCTCCAGGCCCCAAAGTGACAATCGCCAGGCCCCGAGTGACAATCTCCAGGCCCCAAAGGGGTGGCAATCTTAGGGGGTCTAGATTGTCAGAAGGCGGCAATCGTAGGGGGGTACAGATTGCCAACAGGTGGCAATTACAGGAGATCTAGATTGTCAGCAGGTGGCAATCTTAGGGGGGTACAGATTGCCAACAGGTGGCAATCTTAAGGGGGTACAGATTGCCAACAAGTGGCAATCACAGGGGATCTAGATTGTCAGCAGGTGGCAATCTTAGGGGGGGTACAGATTGCCAACAGGTGGCAATCTTAAGGGGGTACAGATTGCCAATAGGTGGCAATCGTGGTGGGGGTTGGTGGAAAGGGGGCGGATGGCTGTCACACTCCCTTGCTGGCCGGTCGCCCCTTTGGATTGTCAGCAGGTGGCAATCTTCAGGGCTTCAGATTGTCAGCTGGTGGCAATCTGGGGGGAGCTTGGTGGAAAGGGGGCGGATGGCTGTCACACTTCACTTTGGCCCTATGCTTCCTTGGATTGTCGGTAGGTGGCAATCCCGAGGGGACCAGATTGTCAGCAGGTGGCACGACAACTAGGACTAACAAAATGGGGCTTTTTTTCTGCACTGGTTCTTGGCTTCTTGGTGTAAGGATGTTGAGCACGACAACCAGGGTTAACAAAATGGGGTGTGTTTTTTTCTGCTCTGGTTCTTGGCTTCTTGTTTTAAGGATGTTGAGCACGACAACTAGGACTAACAAAATGGGGCGTTTTTTCTGCACTGGTTCTTGACTTCTTGTTTTAAGGATGTTGAGCACGACAACCAGGGTTAACAAAATGGGGTGTGTTTTTTTCTGCTCTGGTTCATGGCTTCTTGTTTTAAGGATGTTGAGCACGACAACTAGGACTAACAAAATGGGGCTTTTTTTCTGCACTGGTTCTTGACTTCTTGTTTTAAGGATGTTGAGCACGACAACGTGTAGCTGCAGCTTGGTGGCCGTCTTCCGTTGCCGGCCTCGTTTGTTGTACCTTGGCATCGGCAAAGAAGGAATGCAAACACAAGACTAACGAACACGAGCACGGACATGTTTAGTTGCAGCCGAGTCGCTTGCACCAAAAATCAGTCCTTGGCTTGGACATGTTCAGTGAATGCATGCGTGGGAAGTATGAGAGTGTGAAGGTCTTCGCAGGCACCCCCCAGCGTACTTAGTACTGGGATGGCCTTATTTTAGGCGCCTTATAAGAGAATGTCCCGCAGCACACGCTCCCTGCTTCCCCGATGTTTCTGGTCGGATTGAAACATCCTTCTCCCATATGTGTTCACCGATTGGAGATAGATCGGATCCCCGGTAGTAACGCTCACCCGCGAGCGAGTACACGCGTTCCCGTTGACAGGCTCAATGGGAAGCCCCCTTGGCCCTTGGCACTGAGGAAAACAAACCGATCCTCGCGCAAAGCGCGTCCGTGGCACACATCCCAAAAGTATGCCCGCGGCCTACTTTTGGAATGATCAAGGAAGGCACCTCGGCTCTTTTTAGGTATTTGGAGGCCGCTTCGCTAGTGAACTGGCGCGTACAGCAGTCGCTGTAGTTCAACGCCATTGCTAGCTTCCAAAAGACAGTTAGCATGTCCCGTTAGGGGGCGAGCGGAGGGTCCCAAAAGCGCATTGTGTGTACGGTTCGGGTTCGGCGTTTTCGGTGCTTGGCTGCCACTTGCCAGGCCTCATAAATTGCCGGAAGGTGGCAATCCTAAGGGGTGTAGATTGTCAGAAGGTGGCAATCCTGGTGGGGGGGGGGGGCTAGATTGCCAACAGGTGGCAATCACACCCGCGTTTTTGGTGCTTAGCTGCCCCTTGCCAGGCCTAATGGATTGCCGACAGGTGGCAATCTTAGTGGAGTCTAGATTAGAATCGCGGCGGCAATCGTAGCGGGCGTAAGATTGCCACAGGTGGCAATCACAGGCGGATCTAGATTGTCAGCATGTGCAATCTTAGGGGGTCTAGATTGTCGGAAGGCGGCAATCGTAGCGGGGTACAGATTGTCAACAGGTGGCAATCACAGGGGATTTAGATTGTCAGCAGGTGGCAATCTTAGGGAGTACAGATTGCCAACAGGTGGCAATCTTAAGGGGGTACAGATTGCAAATAGGTGGCAATCGTGGTGGGGGTTGGTGGAAAGGGGGCGGATGGCTGTCACACTCCCTTGCTGGCCGGTTGCCCCTTTGGATTGTCAGCAGGTGGCAATTTTTTTTTTGTTTTCCCACCCCCCCCACCCCCCCCCCCACACCCACCCCCAGGGGGGGGCTTCGATGTACAGGGGCTTGGTGGCAATCTGCGGGTGGAGCTTGGTGGAAGGGAAAGGGGCGGATGGTGTCACACTTCACTTTTTGGCCCCTATTGGGCTGATTTCTCTCCTCCCCCCCCCCTAGGATTTTTTTTTAGTTGTGTTTTTTGTTGTTCTTTCTTCTGTTGTCGGGTAGCCACCACAGGGATAGGTTAGGGCATCCCGAGGGGACCAGATTGTCAGAGGTGGCACGGGACAACTAGGACTAACAAAATTGGGCTTTTTTTCTGCACTGGTTCTTGACTTCTTGTTTTAAGGATGTTGAGCACGACAACCAGGGTTAACAAAATGGGGTGTGTTTTTTTCTGCTCTGGTTCTTGGCTTCTTGTTTTAAGGATGTTGAGCACGACAACTAGGACTAACAAAATGGGGTGTGTTTTTTTCTGCTCTGGTTCTTGACTTCTTGTTTTAAGGATGTTGAGCACGACAACCAGGGTTAACAAAATGGGGTGTGTTTTTTTCTGCTCTGGTTCTTGGCTTCTTGTTTTAAGGATGTTGAGCACGACAAAAATGGGGCTTTTTTTCTGCACTGGTTCTTGACTTCTTGTTTTAAGGATGTTGAGCACGACAACCAGGGTTAACAAAATGGGGTGTTTTTGTTCTGCACTGTTTGCTGGCATCTTGGTGCTTCCCAACGGTGTGGCAAATACAATTTCTATCATGTGCCTGCTGAATTGCAGTCGAGTTGCATTCTGGAGCTGCACCTTGGCTGGAACATATTGCATGCAGGCATTTGTGGGAAGCATGAGGTGGGCATGGCGCAAGCTTGACAGAAGCACGCTCTGCACTTGGACATGTTGAATTGCAGCCGAGTTGCGATCAGAGCCATACCTTGGCGAGCACATGCTGAGTGAACGAATTTAGGGTTGTTTAGGGTTAAAGGTTTAGGGTTGGGTGTGTTGCTTGGGTCATTTCAATTTACTTAAACCGTTCAGTTGCACTTAGAAAAAACTTGTCAATTTACTTAAACTGCCCTATGGTCGACCGTTGCTTGCCTTAAATCCTGCGTACCTGCTGAACATCAAACCAGAAGCTGCGCTGGCGCACCTTCGGCGCAAGCCGTCTAAAATTTAGGGTTTAGGGTTTAGGGTTTAGGGTTTTAGGGTTTAGGGTTTTAGGGTTTAGGGTTTTAGGGTTTTAGGGTTTTAGGGTTTAGGGTTTAGGGTTTAGGGTTTTAGGGTGTGTCTGGCGAGGTCGCGCGCTCGGGTGTGAAACACCCCGGGCCGCGCGCTCGCGTTGCTTGTAAACCCACCCCGGCCACCCAAACTATACTCTATTAGGGTTTAGGGTTTTTTTACTTGGTATTTTTGCACCCATGAACCTTCCAGTTGTTGAAGTTGTGGTTTAGGCAATGGCTGGGAGTAGCCTCGGCCCTTTTCGGGCCTTCGGCATGGCAGGGCCGGCTCGGCCCTTCAAGCTTATCGTTTGACAGTTCTGGAAGCCGGAAATCCAAGAAATCCAAGAAATCCCTAGGGCCTGGGAAATTGCCCTTGGAAGAGGAGCGGGTATTACAAAATCGACCATTTTCGTGCTTTTGTAAGGCTTTCACGGATTTCCGGCTTCTAAGGCCCGAAATGGGGGGAACCCCACAAAAGCACCAAAATCGTCGATTTTGCAGTACGTGCTCCTTTTCCGGAGGCCATTTCCAAGGCCCCTCGGATTTTCACGGATTTGCAGCTTCCAAGGCCCGAAATGAGGGGAACCCCACAAAAGCAGATATTTTTGCACCCATGAACTTTCCAGTTGTTGAAGTTGTGGTTTAGGCAATGGCTGGGAGTAGCCTCGGCCCTTTTCGGGCCTTCGGCATGGCAGGGCCGGCTCGGCCCTTCAAGCTTATCGTTTGACAGTTCTGGAAGCCGGAAATCCAAGAAATCCAAGAAATCCCTAGGGCCTGGGAAATTGCCCTTGGAAGAGGAGCGGATATTACAAAATCGAGCATTTTCGTGCTTTTGTAAGGCTTTCACGGATTTCCGGCTTCCAAGGCCCGAAATGGGGGGAACCCCACAAAAGCACCAAAATCGTCGATTTTGCAGTACGTGCTCCTTTTCCGGAGGCCATTTCCAAGGCCCCTCGGATTTTCACGGATTTGCAGCTTCCAAGGCCCGAAATGAGGGGAACGATTTCGCAGTACGTGCTCCTTTTCCGGAAGCCATTTCCACGGCCCCTCGGATTTTCACGGATTTCCGGCTTCCAAGGCACCAAATGGGGGGAACCCCACAAAAGCGCCAAAACCGTCGATTTTGCAGTACGTGCTCCTTTTCCGGAAGCCATTTCCAAGGCCCCTCGGATTTTCACAGATTTCCGGCTTCCAGGGCACGAAATGGGGGGAACACCACAAAAGCACCAAAATCGTCGATTTTGCAGTACGTGGAAGCCATTTCCAAAGCCCCTCGAATTTTCACGGATTTCCTGCTTCCAAGGCCCGGAATGGGGGAAACACAGCAAAAGCACCAAAATCGTCGATTTTGCAGTACGTGCTCCTTTTCCCAAAGCCATTTCGAAGGCCCCTCGGATTTTCACGGATTTCCGGTTTCCAAGGCACCAAATGGGGGGAACCGCACGAAAGCGCAAAAATCGTCGATTTTGCAGCACGTGCTCCTTTCCCGGAAGCCATTTCCAAGGCCCTTCAGATTTTCACGGATTTCCGGCTTCCAAAAAAAGAAATGGGGGGAACCCCACAAAAGCACCAACATCGTGGATTTTGCAGTACAAGAGGCAATTTCCCAGGCCCCTTGGGGGTCAGCAGGCAGGCCAGGCCAGGGGGGGAGCCAGCGGGCCCAGGGGGCCAGGGGGGCCAGAGGCCAAAACAGAGGTCAAAAACCACCCAGGCCGGAGGCCCCAGGTCCAGGGCAGCCTGCCTGGGCCAGACCAGGGGGGGGCAGGCAGGACAGGTTGAGGATTCAGGGTTGGTCGCCCAGAGCAAATGGGGCAGGCTTTGGGGTTATAATTTAGCTACGCTAAGGTGGTCTGGGTACGGCCAGCCCTATTCGAGGCTGGACGTTGTCGTAAGCAAGGCCAATAGCCGTTGGCCTGTCCAGGACAGGCGGTGAGGCTTTACCCTCACCTTTCCGTCTCTCTTTTCGAATGGGTGCTCGGGCTGTAAGCCCTCGACCAGGTCGTTCGGGGTCTGTCGCTCGACGGATGCGACCCCTCACTAAGTTTAGGGTTTAGGGTTTAGGGTTTAGGGTTTAGGGTTTAGGGTTTAGGGTTTAGGGTTTAGGGTTTAGGGTTTAGGGTTTAGGGTTTAGGGTTTAGGGTTCTCCAGCGCAGTTTTTTGAGACTGCGCTAAAAGGCGCCCTAAGCATCTCACGCGAAGCCAGCAGCTGCATCCCTTTCTTTTAAGGGGCTTGTTGCTTAAGCCTTAAAACTCCTTGTCTGCACTGCGATTGCTCTCTGTTGGTGCGGGCTAGACTAAATTGAGTCTTTCTGATTGTTATGGGTTTGCTGGGGTTTGGTAAAAAAGCCCGTTTCTGACAATCGTGTTTTTCGGCACGTTTTCCGGGTTGGGGATCGAAACCTTTGAACTTTTTTCTGGCGCGGCCGGGTCCCCCCTCGCGAAGTTTCAGGGGTGCGAGGTGGGTTGGGGCTCGGAGGCGGAGGGGTCCGAGTGCGAGCATCTCACCCGAAGGCTTTCTCTGCCTTAAGGGGGGCCATGTTGACTGCGCTCACAGGCGCCCCGAGCATCTCCCACGAACGCTTGCTCTGCTTTAGGGGGGCTGGTCCTTAGGTCCTAAAGTGTTGCGTGTGCCCTGCGATTGTGCTCTGTTTGTTCGGGTTAAGTTAGGTTTAGAGCCCTGTGAGTGTAAAAGGATTGCCGGGTCTTGGTGGTTCTTGTGGTTTCATTGCTTTGAGGAGGCCGTTGCTTAAGCCTTAAAAGTTGTCGTCTGCTCCGCGATTGCTCTCTGTTGGTTCGGGCTAGACTAAATTGAGGCTTTGTTAGTGTTGAGGGATTGCCGGGGTTTGGGGGTGGTTGTGGTTTCACTGCTTTTAGTGGGCCGTTGCATAAGCCTTCAAGCTCGTCGTCTGCCCCGTTGTCTGCTCCGCGATTGCTCTCTGTTGGTTGGGGCTAGACTAGAATGAGGCTTTCTTATTGTTGAGGGATTGCTGGGCTTTGGGGGTGCTTGTGGTTTTACTGCTTTGAGGGGGCCGTTCCTTATGCCTTCGAACTCGTCGTCGGCCCTACGAGTGCTCCTTGTTTGCTCGGGCTGCTCTTGGTTGAAGCTTTAGTAGTGTTTAGGGATTGCCGCGGTTTTGGTGTCTTTCTTGTTTGAAAGAAGGTCAAGGTTCTCGGGGGCGTTTCTGCCTGGGCTCGGGAGATTTTTCTTTCGTGGGAGGGTCCCCCCTTGTGTTCCTGAGGGGTCTAGATTGTCGGAAGATGGCAATCCTGGTTGGTGGGGGGGGGGTCACATTGCCAACAGGTGGCAATCACACCTGCATTTTTGGTGCTTAGCTGCCATTTGCCAGGCCTAATGGATTGCCGGCAGGTGGCAATCTTAGGGGGTCTAGATTGTCAGAAGGCGGCAATCGCAGGGGGGGGTATAGATTGCCAACAGGTGGCAATCACATGAGATCTAGATTGTCAGCAGGTGGCAATCTTAAGGGGGGGGGGGGGGTCACATTGCCAACAGGTGGCAATCACACCTGCGTTTTTGGTGCTTAGCTGCCACTTGCCAGGCCTGATGGATTGCCGGCAGGTGGCAATCTTAGGGGGTCTAGATTGTCAGAAGGTGGCAATCGTAGGGGGGGGGGTATAGATTGCCAACAGGTGGCAATCACATGAGATCTAGATTGTCAGCAGGTGGCAATCTTAAGGGGGGGGGTTATAGATTGCCAACGGGTGGCAATCACCGGCGATCTAGATTGTCAGCAGGTGGCAATCTTAGGGGGTCTAGATTGTCGGAAGGCGGCAATCGTAGCGGGGTACAGATTGCCAACAGGTGGCAATCACAGGGGATCTAGATTGTCAGCAGGTGGCAATCTTAGGGGGTACAGATTGCCAACAGGTGGCAATCTTGAGGGGGGTACAGATTGCCAACAGGTGGCAATCGTGGTGGGGGGTGGTGGAAAGGGGGCGGTGGCGGGGCGAAGCCGTGCAAAGGGGGAAGTGACTCCAGGGGGAATCGAACCACCCATCTCTCCGGGATTCCCGCACAGAGATTCGACCGGAGCGCCTTGGCCGTTAGGCCATGGAGTCCTTATTGCAGCTGGTCCGGTGTCAGTTGTCGTTTGACTCGCTGACTTCGGCACCCCTGGGATGGCCACCATCAGCGAGGCTTGTGGTTTTGTTCAGGGTGTGGCTTCGGAGGTTGGAAGGCATGGGGCTGTGAGGCAGCAAGGTTTGGAGTGCAGGTGCGCAGGGTTCTCTGTGGGGTTGCTGGGTTTCCTTCAGGGCTTTAGGTCCCCAGCCCTTTGGGTACCCTAGGCTGCCTTGCGTCCGGGATCCCCGGCCCTCCTCCCCGGCGCCCAGGTTTGGACCTCGTCGCTTCGCTTCGCCTCGCCGGACCCTCCCCTGCCAGGTTTCAGGGAGTTCCGAGGTGGTTTGGGTTTTCGTAGGCTGCAAGGTCGGAGTGCGCGAGGCTTTTGGTTTTGTTCAGGGTGTGGCTTCGGAGGTTGGAAGGCATGGGGCTGTGAGGCAGCAAGGTTTGGAGTGCAGGTGCGCAGGGTTCTCTGTGGGGTTGCTGGATTTCCTTCAGGGCTTTAGGTCCCGAGCCCTTTGGGTACCCTAGGCTGCCTTGCGTCCGGGATCCCCGGCCCTCCTCCCCGGCGCCCAGGTCTGGACCTCGTCGCTTCGCTTCGACTCGCCTGACCCTCCCCTGCCAGGTTTCAGGGAGTTCCGAGGTGGTTTGGGTTTTCGTAGGCTGCAAGGTCGGAGTGCGCGAGGC
>CAJNDT010004738.1:0-11482 GCA_905221615.1 Symbiodinium sp. CCMP2592
CTGTGCGGGAAAGATCTTGTACGAACAAGAACAGAAGCACTTGTCTTGAAACGGCAGCCGATGGCAAGTTTGGCACATTTTCCAAAAGTATCTCACATTTCACAGCATGTTGGCTTTCTTGGACGTTGATCCAAACAGCATGCTGAAGGAATTTTGTTTTTCCGTGCAGTTTTCCAGCTGAAACGGGTTCCAAAAAGCAGCTCTAGTCCGGGCACCGAAACGGGGCTCCCGATTTTGGCTTTCTTCGTTGGACATACAAGCTCACGCAATTCGGGGCCCCAGATTAGAGCTCAGATTTGGGAGCCATTTCTGGGGCCCAGTTATGCCGTTTTTTCGTCGAGCAGATGCCACATCTGTGTGCACAGCTGGCCGTTGCGTGCAACAGTATATACACCTCGCCAGCTCTGTTTTGCATTTTGCCGGTGTTCCTTCAAAACTCAAAATAACAAGTGGAACGCTCGCAAACATGTTAACCTTGCAAACAGAACTTTCTCACACTGTGCGGGAAAGATCTTGTACGAACAAGAACAGAAGCACTTGTCTTGAAACGGCAGCCGATGGCAAGTTTGGCACATTTTCCAAAAGTATCTCACATTTCACAGCATGTTGGCTTTCTTGGACGTTGATCCAAACAGCATGCGGAAGGAATTTTGTTTTTCGTTTTCCAGCTGAGACGGGTTCCAAAAAGCAGCTCTAGTCCGGGCACCGAAACGGGGCTCCCGATTTTGGCTTTCTTCGTTGGACATACAAGCTCACGCAATTCGTGGCCCCAGATTAGAGCTCAGATTTGGGAGCCATTTCTGGGGCCCAGTTATGCCTTTTTTTCGTCGAGCAGATGCCACATCTGCATGCACAGCTGGCCGTTGTGTGCAACAGTATATAAACCTCGCCAGCTCTGTTTTGCATTTTGCCGGCGTTCCTTCAAGATTCAAAATAACAAGTGGAATGCTCGCAAACATGTGAACCTTGCAAACAGAACTTTCTCACACTGTGCGGGAAAGATCTTGTACGAACAAGAACAGAAGCACTTGTCTTGAAACGGCAGCCGATGGCAAGTTTGGCAAATTTTCCCAAAGTATCTCACATTTCACAGCATGTTGGCTTTCTTGGACGTTGATCCAAACAGCATGCGGAAGGAATTTTGTTTTTCTGTGCAGTTTTCCAGCTGAAACGGGTTCCAAAAAGCAGCTCTAGTCCGGGCACCGAAACGGGGCTCCCGATTTTGGCTTTCTTCGTTGGGCATACAAGCTCACGCAATTCGGGGCCCCAGATTAGAGCTCAGATTTGGGAGCCATTTCTGGGGCCCAGTTATGCCGTTTTTTCGTCGAGCAGATGCCACATCTGTGTGCATATACACCTCGCCAGCTCTGTTTTGCATTTTGCCGGTGTTCCTTCAAAACTCAAAATAACAAGTGGAACGCTCGCAAACATGTTAACCTTGCAAACAGAACTTTCTCACACAGAGGAGGCCCTTCCAAGCATCCTAGAGAACAGCTTCCGGAGTTGGCTCCGTAATTCGAGCGTTCTTTTGGCCCATGTGTTGCAACGATGTCCGACGTGGAAGCACCTCCTGTTCCGCCCCCTCAAAGAGTGGAGTTGCCGCAGGAGTGTAGAACGTCCTTCGTAAATAAATGGTCCTTCCTCGTCTGCCTGTTGCTAGGAGACTTTGTCCGCCCGTCTGGCCCGCCTGCGACAGGAGCGTCAGGATGCAAAGGTGTGGTATTGTCTGCGTGTCTACAAGCTGTCTTGATTGTCTTTCGTCCAAAGCAGGTAGAAGCGCGCAGAGTCGCTAAGATCCTGAAAGCAGAGCAAAAACGACTTCGCAAGGCATGGTTCTGTCTGCTGCCCCGTCGAATGTAGATGTTTGAACTTGCCCAGGGCAAAACAGTAGCACGGCAGCTTTCTGAATCGCAGTACTTAACCCTTGTCGTTTCTCACACGATGGCGCAAATATATTTACCCGCGTTGAGCCCGGCACTGAGAGTGATCAGCGGTCAGTGAGCTTCGCTGTCGCCTCTCTGGTGTTGAACTGTTTCCCCAGCAGCGAGTATTTGTTGAGCAGTGACTAAGCTCTGCCAGCTTTTAGTACGTGAGTCAGTGAGTGTGAATGAGTGAGCTTTGCTGCGACGAACGGCTGCCTGCAGCGCGTAAATTCTTCTTCGGTGTCGGGTGAGCAGTGACCAAGCTTCGCTCTTTCTTTTCCAGGGGAATGAATGTTTACGGCTTTGAGCCCGGCGTTGAGAGTGGTCAGCGGTGCGAGCCCTGCCGAAGCAGTGGGTGAGAGAGCTTGGCTGTGACCCGAACTGTTGCGTGGCAGCTAGTAACTTCTTCGTCTTCGGTTGAGCGTGAGCGGTTCAGCATTGTGCAAGCCTTGTCTGAGGCAGGGCACGAATGTTTTACGGGCTTTGAGCCCGGCACTAAAAGCGATGACTCTGCGGAGTGGGGTTTGCCATCTGGCAATGCGGTCTGCCATCTGAGCCAGTGAATGTATGAGCATTGCCCAAACTGTTGCCTGAGCAGCTGGTAAACTTTCCGGCTAGTCAGTGACGAAGCCTTGCTTTGACGTAATCCCAGCCTTCTTTTTCTGAAGGCCACAACACGTGGTTGCGTTGCGGTGTAGGGTTTAGGATGAGTAAGTGAGCCTTGCTGTAGTCCATGTGGGCAGCCAAACTTTTTGTTGACATCTAGCAGGTTTTTCCGAATGCACGAATGTGAGCGCGTCATATCATGCTCATTCGCTTCTGAAATGTTGAGCCTGTTGCAAGGTCGAAGCTGAGCGCCGTAGTCTTTTACGTAGAGCAACGCGCAGCATGGGAAATCTGGATCCGAAATTGTCCTCTTGCAGAAAGCTAGGACAGGCAGACTCTACTGATCCGCCGCAGTTTGATTCGAGATTGTATGCTGCAGGGTGTGAGGATACAGACGAGGGAACCTGAACGAGCCCAGAGGTGGCGGGCAAATGCTTTCACCCTTAGGACAAAGCCGGTGGTATAATACTCAGCTGCCAACTGAGTTTGATTGACTCCGGCATGTCTGGGACCTTCCACCGTTCTAATAGTGTGATACTACCCAAAGGGTGTGTAAGTGGGTTCCCTTGGTTTTTGCAGCAGATGGGGTGGGTTCCCTGTGGGTTCCCTTGTTTTTTGCAGCACTTCAGGTGGGCTACATGTGGGTTCCCTTGTTTTTTGCATCATTTCGGGTGGGTCTGTGTATGTTCTTCATTTAGCTTTCTTGTAGATTCCCATGGTTTTTGCAGCATGGACGGTGGGTTCCCTGTGGGTTCCCTAGTTTTTGCAGCATTTTTAAGTGGGTTCCCATGGTTTTTAACAATATCGACGGTGGATTCTCTGTGGGTTCCCTTGTTTTTTGCAACACTTCAGGTGGGCAACATATGGGTTCCTTTGTTTTTTGCAGCTTTTCGGGTGGTCTGTGTATGTTCTTCACTTAGCTGTCTTGTAGATTCCCATGGTTTTTGCAGCATGGACGGTGGGTTCCCTGTGGGTTCCCTAGTTTTTGCAGCATTTTTAAATGGGCTCCCATGGTTTTTCACCGTCGATACGGTGGGTTCTCTGTTTGGTTCCCGGGTTTTTGCAGCATTTGAAGTGGGTTCCCATGGTTTTCCAATAGGCTCTTTTGGCTTTTGCAGCATGTCAGCTGGGTTCCCTGTGGGTTTCCTAGTTTTTTTGCAGCATGTTTGATGGGTTCCCATGGTTTAACAGCATCGACGGTGGGTTCCCTGTGGGTTCCTTGCTTTTTGCAGCATTGCAAGTGGGTTCCCATGGTTTTCCCAGCATATATTGCGCAAAGGTCTGGGCGGGCTCCCTTGGCTCTTGCAGTGTGTCAGCTCGGTTCCCTGTGGGGTACATGTGGGTTCCCATGGTTTCTCCAGCTCGCGCATTATGTTTCAGAGAAGATTGGAACTGAAGAAGATGTTCAGGACAGTGGCTGCAGGTGTGGCCCAGTTCCATCGCACATCTTGCGCTGCATTTGGATTTGCTGCTTTGAAGTAAGGCTGCAAAAAGCACGTCTTCTATCTGCAGTTTGGGCGGTCGAGACCAAAGATCTTTTAAAAGCGGGCTCACCCTGATGCACATGAGGCCGCCGCCCTCCCTCTGTGGTAATGCCTCTTGATCATTTTGCTGCTGCTAAATGCTCAACCTGTAAAATGCGATGATTTTTGCAGCATCTACTGTAGATGTTATCTTCAGCTTGTCATCTTCACCTGTTTTTCGATTGCTTGCTGTACGTGGGCTGTGTTTGCACTGGGAAGCTCCACTTGCAGGCTCTTTTTTCCTACAGAAATCGTAGGAAAAGCCTCGAGTGCCTCCCACTGTGCGGGAAAGATCTTGTACGAACATAACAGTAGAAAAGCACTTGTTCTTGAAAAACAAAAAAAAAAAAAAAAAAAACGGCAGCCGATGGCAAGTTTGGCAAATTTTCCAAAAGTATCTCACATTTCACAGCATGTTGGCTTTCTTGGACGTTGATCCAAACAGCATGCGGAAGGAATTTTGTTTTTTCCGTGCAGTTTTCCAGCTGAAACGGGTTCCAAAAAGCAGCTCTAGTCCGGGCACCGAAACGGGGCTCCCGATTTTGGCTTTCTTCGTTGGACATACAAGCTCACGCAATTCGGGGCCACAGATTAGAGCTCAGATTTGGGAGCCATTTCTGGGGCCCAGTTATGCCGTTTCAGATGCCACATCTGCGTGCACAGCTGGCCGTTGCGTGCAACAGTATATAAACCTCGCCAGCTCTGTTTTGCATTTTGCCGGTGTTCCTTCAAAACTCAAAATAACAAGTGGAACGCTCGCCACATGTTAACCTTGCAAAACAGAACTTTCTCCACACAAGAGGGAGGCCCTTCCACAGCATCCTAGAGACAGCTTCCGGAGTTTGGCTCCGTACTTCGAGCGTTCTTTTGGCCCATGTGTTGCAACGATGTCCGACGTGGAAGCCCCTCCTGTTCCTCCCCCTCAAAGAGTGGAGTTGCCGCAGGAGTGTAGAACGTCCTTCGTAAATAAATGGTCCTTCCTCGTCTGCCTGTTGCTAGGAGACTTTGTCTGCCCGTCTGGCCCGCCTGCGACAGGAGCGTCAGGATGCAAAGGTGTGGTATTGTCTGCGTGTCTACAAGATGGCTTGATTGTCTTTCGTCCAAAGCAGGTAGAAGCGCGCAGAGTCGCTAAGATCCTGAAAGCAGAGCAAAAACGACTTCGCAAGGCATGGTTCTGTCTGCTGCCCCGTCGAATGTAGATGTTTGAACTTGCCCAGGCCAAAACAGTAGCACGGCAGCTTTCTGAATCGCAGTAATTAACCCTTGTCGTTTCTCACACGATGGCGCAAATGTATTTACCCGCGTTGAGCCCGGCACTGAGAGTGATCAGCGGTCAGTGAGCTTCGCTGTCGCCTCTCTGGTGTTGAACTGTTGCCCCAGCAGCGAGTATTTGTTGAGCAGTGACTAAGCTCTGCCAGCTTTTAGTACGTGAGTCAGTGAGTGTGAATGAGTGAGCTTTGCTGCGACGAACGGCTGCCTGCAGCGCGTAAAGCAGTGACCAAGCTTCGCTCTTTCTTTTCCAAGGGAATGAATGTTTACGGCTTTGAGCCCGGCGCTGAGAGTGGTCAGCGGTGCGAGCCCTGCCGAAGCAGTGGGTGAGAGAGCTTGGCTGTGACCCGAACTGTTTCGTGGCAGCTAGTAACTTCTTCGTCTTCGGTTGAGCGTGAGCGGTTCAGCAGTGTGCAAGCCTTGTCTGAGGCAGGGCACGAATGTTTTACGGGCTTTGAGCCCGGCACTAAAAGCGATGATTCTGCGGAGTGGGGTTTGCCATCTGGCAATGCGGTCTGCCATCTGAGCCAGTGAATGTATGAGCATTGCCCAAACTGTTGCCTGAGCAGCTGGTAAACTTTCCGGCTATTCAGTGACGAAGCCTTGTTTTGACGTAATCCCAGCCTTCTTTTTCTGAAGGCCACAAAACGTGGTTGCGTTGCGGTGTAGGGTTTAGGATGAGTAAGTGAGCCTTGCTGTAGTCCATGTGGGCAGCCAAAACTTTTTGTTGACATCTAGCAGTTTTTTCCGAATGCACGAATGTGAGCGCGTCATATCATGCTCATTCGCTTCTGAAATGTTGAGCCTGTTGCAAGGTCGAAGCTGAGCGCCGTAGTCTTTTACGTAGAGCAACGCGCAGCATGGGAAATCTGGATCCGAAATTGTCCGCTTGCAGAAAGCTAGGACAGGCAGACTCTATTGATCCGCCGCAGTTTGATTCGAGATTGTATGCTGCAGGGTGTGAGGATACAGACGAGGGAACCTGTACGAGCTCAGAGGTGGCGGGCAAATGATTTCACCCTTAGGACAAAGCCGGTGGTATAATACTCAGCTGCCAACTGAGTTTGATTGACTCCGGCATGTCTGGGACCTTCCACCGTTCTAATAGTGTTATACTACCCAAAGGGTGTGTAAGTGGGTTGCCTTGGTTTTTGCAGCAGATGGGTGGGTTCCCCTGTGGGTTCCCCTGTTTTTTTGCGAGCACTTCCAAGTGCTACATATGGTTTCCGCTTGTTTTTTGCAGCTTCGGTTGGTCTGTGTATGTTTCTTCATTGGCTTTCTTGTAATTCCCAATGGTTTTTGCATCATGGACGGTGGGTTCCCTGTGGTTCCCTAGTTTTTGCAGCATTTTTAATTGGGTTCCCATGGTTCTTAACAATATCGACGGTGGATTCTCTGTGGGTTCCCTTGTTTTTTGCAACACTTCAGGTGGGCAACATATGGGTTCCCTTGTTTTTTGCAGCATTTCGGGTGGTCTGTGTATGTTCTTCACTTAGCTGTCTTGTAGATTCCCTTGGTTTTTGCAGCATGGACGGTGGGTTCCCTGTGGGTTCCCTAGTTTTTGCAGCATTTTTAAGTGGGCTCCCATGGTTTTTCACCGTCGATACGGTGGGTTCTCTGTTTGTTTCCCGGGTTTTTGCAGCATTTGAAGTGGGTTCCCATGGTTTTCCAATAGGCTCTTTTGGCTTTTGCAGCATGTCAGCTGGGTTCCCTGTGGGTTTCCTAGTTTTTTGCAGCAGTTTTAATGGGTTCCAATGGTTTAACAGCATCGACGGTGGATTCCCTGTGGGTTCCTTGCTTTTTGCAGCATTGCAAGTGGGTTCCCATGGTTTTCCCAGCATATATTGCGCAAAGGTCTGGGCGGGCTCCCTTGGCTCTTGCAGTGTGTCAGCTCGGTTCCCTGTGGGGTACATGTGGGTTCCCATGGTTTCTCCAGCTAGCGCATTATGTTTCAGAGAAGAGTGGAACTGAAGAAGATGTTCAGGACAGTGGCTGCAGGTGTGGCCCAGTTCCATCGCACATCTTGCGCTGCATTTGGATTTGCTGCTTTGAAGTAAGGCTGCAAAAAGCACGTCTGCTATCTGCAGTTTGGGTCGAGACCAACGACGTTAAACAGGCTCACCTCTGATGCACATGAGGCTCGCCGCCCTCCTGTGGTAATGCTCTTTGATAAGTTTGCTGCAGCTAAATGCTGGCACGCTGATGCGAGGATTTTGCGGCATCTACTGGTAGATGTTAATCTCAGCTTGTAGCTTCAACTGTTTCGATTGCTTGCTGTACGTGGGCTGTTTTTGCGCTGGGAGGCTCCACTTGCAGAAGCTCTTTTTTCCTACAGAATCGTAGGAAGCCTCGAAGGGCCTCCCCTGTGCGGGAAAGATCTTGTACGAACAAGAACAGAAGCACTTGTCTTGAAACGGCAGCCGATGGCAAGTTTGGCAAATTTTCCAAAAGTATCTCACATTTCACAGCATGTTGGCTTTCTGGGACGTTGATCCAAACAGCATGCGGAAGGAATTTTGTTTTTCCGTGCAGTTTTCCAGCTGAAACGGGTTCCAAAAAGCAGCTCTAGTCCGGGCACCGAAACGGGGCTCCCGATTTTGGCTTTCTTCGTTGGACATACAAGCTCACGCAATTCGGGGCCCCAGATTAGAGCTCAGATTTGGGAGCCATGTCTGGGGCCCAGTTATGCCGTTTTTTCGTCGAGCAGATGCCACATCTGCGTGCACAGCTGGCCGTTGCGTGCAACAGTATATAAAACTCGCCAGCTCTGTTTTGCATTTTGCCGGTGTTCCTTCAAAACTCAAAATAACAAGTGGAACGCTCGCAAACATGTGAACATTGCAAACAGAACTTTCTCACACAGAGGAGGCCCTTCCAAGCATCCTAGAGAACAGCTTCCGGAATTGGCTCCGTAATTCGAGCGTTCTTTTGGCCCATGTGTTGCAACGATGTCCGACGTGGAAGCCCCTCCTGTTCCTCCCCCTCAAAGAGTGGAGTTGCCGCAGGAGTGTAGAACGTCCTTCGTAAATAAATGGTCCTTCCTCGTCTGCCTGTTGCTAGGAGACTTTGTCCGCCCGTCTGGCCCGACTGCGACAGGAGCGTCAGGATGCAAAGGTGTGGTATTGTCTGCGTGTCTACAAGATGTCTTGATTGTCTTTCGTCCAAAGCAGGTAGAAGCGCGCAGAGTCGCTAAGATACTGAAAGCAGAGCAAAAACGACTTCGCAAGGCATGGTTCTGTCTGCTGCCCCGTCGAATGTAGATGTTTGAACTTGCCCAGGCCAAAACAGTAGCACGGCAGCTTTCTGAATCGCAGTAATTAACCCTTGTCGTTTCTCGCACGATGGCGCGAATGTTTTAACGCGCATTGAGCCCGGCACTGAGAGTGATCAGCGTTCAGTGAGCTTCGCTGTCGCCTCTCTGGTGTTGAACTGTTGCCCCAGCAGCGAGTATCTGTTGAGCAGTGACTAAGCTCTGCCAGCTTTTAGTACGTGAGTCAGTGAGTGTGAATGAGTCAGCTTAGCTGCGACGAACGGCTGCCTGCAGCGCGTAAATTCTTCTTCGGTGTCGGGTGAGCAGTGACCAAGCTTCGCTCTTTCTTTTCCAAGGGAATGAATGTTTACGGCTTTGAGCCCGGCGCGGAGAGTGGTCAGCGGTGCGAGCCCTGCCGAAGCAGTGGGTGAGAGAGCTTGGCTGTGGCCCGAACTGTTGCGTGGCAGCTAGTAACTTCTTCGTCTTCGGTTGAGCGTGAGCGGTTCAGCAGTGTGCAAGCCTTGTCTGAGGCAGAGCACGAATGTTTTACGGGCTTTGAGCCTGGCACTAAAAGCGATGCCTCTGCGGAGTGGGGTTTGCCATCTGGCAATGAGGTCTGCCATCTGAGCCAGTGAATGTATGAGCATTGCCCAAACTGTTGCATGAGCAGCTGGTAAACTTTCCGGCTAGTCAGTGACGAAGCCTTGCTTTGACGTAATCCCAGCCTTCTGTTTCTGAAGGCCACAAAACGTGGTTGCGTTGCGGTGTAGGGTGTAGGGTTTAGGATGAGTAAGTGAGCCTTGCTGTAGTCCATGGGGCAGCCAAAACTCTTTGTTGACATCCAGCAGGTTTTTCCGAATGCACGAATGTGAGCCCGTCATATCATGCTCATTCGCTTCTGAAATGTTGAGCCTGTTGCAAGGTCGAAGCCGAGCGCCGTAGTCTTTTACGTAGAGCAACGCGCAGCATGGGAAATCTGGATCCGAAATTGTCCGCTTGCAGAAAGCTAGGACAGGCAGACTCTATTGATCCGCCGCAGTTTGATTCGAGATTGTATGCTGCAGGGTGTGAGGATACAGACGAGGGAACCTGAACGAGCCCAGAGGTGGCGGGCAAATGATTTCACCCTTAGGACAAAGCCGGTGGCAAAATACTCAGCTGCCAACTGAGTTTGATTGACTCCGGCATGTCTGGGACCTTCCACCGTTCTAATAGTGTTATACTACCCAAAGGGTGTGCAAGTGGGTTCCCTTGGTTTTTGCAGCAGATGGGGTGGGTTCCCTGTGGGTTCCCTTGTTTTTTGCAGCACTTCAGGTGGGCTACATATGGGTTCCCTTGTTTTTTGCAGCATTTCGGGTGGTTCTGTGTATGTTCTTCAGATAGCTTTCTTGTAGAGTCCCATGGTTTTTGCAGCATGGACGGTGGGTTCCCTGTGGGTTCCCTAGTTTTTGCAGCATGTTTAATTTGGTTCCCATGGTTCTTAACAATATCGACGGTGGATTCTCTGTGGGTTCCCTTGTTTTTTGCAACACTTCAGGTGGGCAACATATGGGTTCCCTTGTTTTTTGCAGCATTTCGGGGGGTCTGTGTATGTTCATCACTTAGCTGTCTTGTAGATTCCCATGGTTTTTGCAGCATGGACGGTGGGTTCCCTGTGGGTTCCTTAGTTTTTGCAGCATTTTTAAGTGGGCTCCCATGGTTTTTCACCGTCGATACGGTGGGTTCTTTGTTTGGTTCACGGGTTTTTGCAGCATTTGAAGTGGGTTCCCATGGTTTTCCAATAGGCTCTTTTGGCTTTTGCAGCATGTCAGCTGGGTTCCCTGTGGGTTTCCTAGGTTTTTGCAGCAGTTTTAATGGGTTCCCATGGTTTAACAGCATCGACGGTGGATTCCCTGTGGGTTCCTTGCTTTTTGCAGCATTGCAAGTGGGTTCCCATGGTTTTCCCAGCATATATTGCGCAAAGGTCTGGGTGGGCTCCCTTGGCTCTTGCAGTGTGTCAGCTCGGTTCCCTGTGGGGTACATGTGGGTTCCCATGGTTTCTCCAGCTCGCGCATTATGTTTCAGAGAAGAGTGGAACTGAAGAAGATGTTCAGGACAGTGGCTGCAGGGGTGGCCCAGTTCCATCGCACATCTTGCGCTGCATTTGGATTTGCTGCTTTGAAGTAAGGCTGCAAAAAGCACGTCTGCTATCTGCAGTTTGGGTCGAGACCAAAGACGTTAAACAGGCTCACCTCTGATGCACATGAGGCTCGCCGCAAAGCCCTCCCTGTGTAATGCTCGTGATAATGTGCTGCAGCTAAATCTGGCACCGGATGCGAGGCTTCTAGCCACCAAATTTTGCGGCATCCTACTGGTAATGTTAAATCTCCCGCTTTGTAGCTTCAACTGTTTCGATTGCTTGCTTGTACTGGCCTGTTTTTTTTGCGCTGGGAGCTTCCACTTTCAGAGAGCTCTTTTTTCTAGAATGTAGGGAACATCGAAGGGCCTCCCCTGTCCGGGAAAGATCTGTACGCACAAGAACAGGAGCACTTGTCTTGAAACGGGCAGCGCATTGCGAAGTTTGGCCAATTTTCAAAGTATCTCACATTTCACAGCCTGTTGCTTCTTGGACCGTTGATCCAAACAGCATGCGGAAGGAATTTTGTTTTTCGTTTTCCAGCTGAGACGGGTTCCAAAAAGCAGCTCTAGTCCGGGCACCGAAACGGGGCGCCCGATTTTGGCTTTCTTCGTTGGACATACAAGCTCACGCAATTCGGGGCCCCAAATTAGAGCTCAGATTTGGGAGCCATTTCTGGGGCCCAGTCATACCGTTTTTCTTTGAGCAGATGCCACCTCTGCGTACACAGCTGGCCGTTGCGTGCAACCGTATATAAACCTCGCCAGCTCTGTTTTGCATTTTGCCGGTGTTCCTT
>CAJNDT010004739.1:0-11468 GCA_905221615.1 Symbiodinium sp. CCMP2592
CAACCAGAATGGGGGCCAGGGGGAAGAGGCGCAGCCGCTACGCTTATCCTCAACCAGAATAGGGGTCAGGGGGTACAGCCGCCACGCTTATCCGGTGCCAGGCGAAGAGGTGCAGCCGCCACGACGAGGCCGGGAGGGCTTATCCTCAACCAATATGGGTTTCCGAGGTGTGGAAGCTCGAGCTGAAGAAGATGGAGGCAAGGACGAGGCCGGGAGGGCTTATCCTCAACCAATATGGGTTTCCGAGGTGTGGAAGCTCGAGCTGAAGAAGACGGAGGCAAGGGCGAGCCCGGGAGGGCTTATCCTCAACCAATATGGGTTTCCGAGGTGTGGAAGCTCAAGCTGAAGAAGACGGAGGCAAGGACGAGGCCGGGAAAGCTTATCCTCAGCCAATATAGGTTTCGAGGGGCTTATCCTCAACCAATATGGGTTTCCGAGGTGTGGAAGCTCAAGCCGAAGAAGACAGAGGCAAGGACGAGGCCGGGAGGGCTTATCCTCAACCAATATGGGATTCCGAGGTGTGGAAGCTCAAGCTGAAGAAGACGGAGGCAAGGACGAGGCCGGGAGGGCTTATCCTCAACCAATTTGGGTTTCCGAGGTGTGGAAGCTCAAGCTGAAGAAGACAGCGTGCATCTTTGTTGCCAGGTGCTCGAAGCCAGAAAGCGCGGCAGTAGAAGGGGGTGAAGGCGAGGACGACCGAAATGCCCAAGTGACTCGCTTATCCTCAACCAATCTGGGGTCCCAGGTGCGCATCCTCAACCCGAAGAGAGACGGAGACGGGGACGAGGCCGGAGAGCTTGCGTGCAGAAGCGGTTCGACGCATGCTGTAATTAGAGGAAGCCAGACCTGGCCCATACTTCGGCGCAGTGTCCTTTGCCGTCTGGCTTACTTTGCGAAAGCAATTTTACTGAGCAATATGCAACAGTAGACCCGTCCAGAACCCTTGGCTTGCCATGCCTCGCTACTGCCGTGGCTTCGAGGATCCATCTGGAATCGGAAGTAGACCATGCATCTTCTCGCAAGATGGTAGAGGTGGACCTGCTCAGTCCAGCAGAAAGAGCTGCGCATTGTGCAGTCTAGAAAACCTACAACTCGCTCTGGATTCCCGCATAGCAAAAGGCAATTTGGTCAGACAGCTCAAGCAGTGGCGCCGAAACGGATCGCCGACATACGAAGCGGCGTTTGGAATGGGGTCGCTGTGTGTGCTATCTACCAGCGAACAGTATGGCTTGCGCGCAAAGGCTGGACAGCCTCCGAAGTTCAAGCCATCATGGAGCTGGCTGCACAAGAAGTCACCCCGCCTGAAGCATTTCTTGCTGGGTCGGCCAATCCTGCGGGCGAACCCATCCATGAGCAGTAGCAGCCGCCAATATGTAAAAGCTGCATCAAGCCCACGCAGTGGTATCGGAAGCTGGCGTCTTCTCTCTGCTTATGTGGGATGCCGCAAAGCTGCACAGCGCATTGCTGCTGCGACAAAGAAGGATGCACGAGGTTCATTTTGGCAAGGGAAGAAGGCAATGCTGAGGGTCTACCGCCGAAGATGGTGGCTAGCTCGGAGGAGACTGAAGCGAAGGTATTCTGCGCTGATGGTGAGGACGGAGAAGCCTTTTCTGAGCTACAAAGCCGCGAAGTGGGCAATTGAGGAGAACATTCTACAAGCTGGCTTTCGAGTTCAGATTTCACGGCAGAACCACCCGCAGTGGAAATTCTTGACTGAAACCGGCAGCCTCCTATTCTTCCAAAGCTTGAATGAAAGCTTGGGTCTCGCACAGAAACAATTGGCGACTGCGACGTGCTCCGTCAACAATGCACTGGGCAGACAAGCATGTGACATCACTCTGCAGGGAGCCCAAGACCTGTTGAAGGCACGTGGTTATGAGCATGATTGGTGCACATTTTTGAGACAGGGCGGCAGGATACTGTCTCCTTTGGTCGTGGACTGCGCCCTGGAAAAGAGCGGCTTCAAGTTGCAGCATTGTCAAAACCTGGAGGTCTGGCCAGCTGGAGCACAGAGTATTCTACAGATTCGCGGCGACCGGAACTCTTGCCATGAGCGCTGGGTCGCTCTCATATCTTGTCATAGCCGAATCTATTTGTTGGATTGCTTCCAAGACGAGCCTGAGCCCACCGTCAATTGTCAGCTAGGCGTGCAACCTTGCGACACATACGCAGTAATCCGGCTTTGATTCTAAACGTTTCACCAACACGGACCTGGCTCATCTTGCAGACAACAGCCGGTTCATTCCACTTCTAGTTCAATGCACTTGACTCGGCACGACTCACGCAAAAGGTCTTGCTTTGTTGATGCGACTGTAACGAAGGCTCGGCATTCGATTGACAACTGGTGCCCTCGCGCAGGAAACGATTCCCATCAGGAGAGCGAGCACATGCATTGGCAGGCGACTCAGACTGAACGCTTAAACTTGTCAGGGGTTTCTGCGTCGACCACTTCGACCGAGCACTTTCTAGACGTTGGCCAACCTTACGCTGGAGGTCAATCAACAGAGCAAGCAATTTCGATAAACCAACCCAGGCGACCGTACCGACCCAGTGAAGTTAAGGAGGCCAGCCCGAGAGCCCAGCCCAAACAGCCCAAAGCCCAGCCCAGCCGCCCAGCCCAGCCCAGCCCAGAGCCCAGCCCAGAGCCCAGCCCAGCAGCCCCCAGCCCCAGCCCAGCCCAGCCCACAGCCCAGCCCAGCCCAGCCCAGCGCAGCCCAGCCAGCCA
Source organism: Symbiodinium sp. CCMP2592 (assembly GCA_905221615.1). Classification (NCBI taxonomy): domain Eukaryota; class Dinophyceae; order Suessiales; family Symbiodiniaceae; genus Symbiodinium; species Symbiodinium sp. CCMP2592. The sequence continues at coordinate 2,726 of CAJNDT010004739.1, forward strand.
GCCCAGCCCAGCCCAGCCCACCCCAGCCCCCCCCCAGCCATCGGCCAACCTTTGGTTCGTAAACGAGGGTGGAACTTGCGAAACGAGTTCAAGCGCACCAGCGGCCCCACCTTTTGGCAGGATGGTCGATCTTGTCTTGGGCGGTCGGCCAACCCTAGACGACTTGCCACGGACCCAAAAACATGGAAGCAGTCGAGAAAACTCCTGGGGCACCGGCCAACCTTCCGTTCTTGTGCAAGAGGTGGAAGGTTGGCCGGTGCCCCAAAAAGTTATTGGGACCCAAACCCTTAACAATTTCTATAAACCCTAAACCCTAAACCCTAACCCTAAACCCTAAAACCTAAAAACCCTAAAACCCTAACCCCGAACCCAAACCCTAAACCTAAACCCTAAAAACCCTAAACCCTAAACCCTAAAACCCTAAAAACCCTAAACCTAAACCCTCAAAAAAGTGATAAATATTTTCTTATATATAATTTTTTAGTAATTATATTAATATACTTTGATTAAGTAAAGAGTGCATTAAATTATTTAATATTAATAAATTTACTATAGAAATTTGCTGTCCTTGTTACAAAGAACAAAAAACAAAAACAACCACCGCTAGGGCCCAGCATTTCGGTTTAAACTGGCGCTAGTTTCTTGATAATCCAATTTCGCACAACCACAACCTCAACCATTAACTCAGCCCAGCCAATTCAAATCAGCCACCACAACCTCAACCATTAATTCAGCCCAGCCAACTCAAAACAACCGCCCGGTCAAAAACGAAACAAGCTTCTTGATAAACCAATTTCGCACAACCAACTCAGCCCAGCCAGCCCAGCCAGCCAAGCCAAACCGGTCCAGCCCAGCCCAGCCCAGCCGGCCCAACACACCGATTGAAAATTGAGTAAGCTTCTTGATAAACCTATTTCTCCACAAACCTGTAACCACCATTACGGCCCAACACGCCGCTTAAAATTGAACAAGCTTCTTGATAAACCAATTTCTCCATAACCTCCAACCCAGGCCCACCTTCCCAGACCCCAAATCCAGGCCCCAAGGCCCAGACGCCAAATCCAAGCCCAAAGAAGGCACAAAACCCAAATCCAAGCCCCAACCCCCAAATCCAGGTCCCAGACCCAAATCCAGGCCCAGCCCCCAAATCCAGGCACACCTTCCCAGACCCAGATCCAGGTCCCAAGGCCCAAAATCCACCAAATCCAAGTCCCCAAAGCCCAAATCCAGAATCCAGGCCCAGGCCCTCCAAGCCCAGGCCCCAGACCCCAGGCCCCCAGGCCCACCCCAAATCCAAGCTTCAAAATCCAGCCCCAAATCCAGGCCCAGTCCCAAATCCAGGCCCCAGACCCCAAATCCAGGCTCCACCCCAAATCAGGCCCAGGCCCCAGACCCCAAATCCAGGCCCCAGACCCCAAATCCAGGCCCAGTCCCAAATCCAGGCCCAAGGCCTCAAATCCAGGTTCCACACCCCAAATCCAGGCACCGGCCCCAAATCCAGGTTCCAGACCCAAATCCAGGTCCAGTTCCAAATCCCCCAGCCCAGCCGGCCCAACACACCGATTGAAAATTGAGTAAGCTTCTTGATAAACCTATTTCTCCACAAACTTGTAACCACCATTACGGCCCAACACGCCGCTTAAAATTGAACAAGCTTCTTGATAAACCAATTTCTCCATAACCTCCAACCCAGGCCCACCTTCCCAGACCCCAAATCCAGGCCCCAAGGCCCAGACGCCAAATCCAAGCCCAAAGAAGGCACAAAACCCAAATCCAAGCCCCAAACCCCAAATCCAGGTCCCAGACCCAAATCCAGGCCCAGCCCCCAAATCCAGGCACACCTTCCCAGACCCAGATCCAGGTCCCAAGGCCCAAAATCCACCAAATCCAAGTCCCCAAAGCCCAAATCCAGAATCCAGGCCCAGGCCCTCCAAGCCCAGGCCCCAGACCCCAGGCCCCCAGGCCCACCCCAAATCCAAGCTTCAAAATCCAGCCCCAAATCCAGGCCCAGTCCCAAATCCAGGCCCCAGACCCCAAATCCAGGCTAGTCCCAAATCCAGGCCCAAGGCCTCAAATCCAGGTTCCACACCCCAAATCCAGGCACCGGCCCCAAATCCAGGTTCCAGACCCAAATCCAGGTCCAGTTCCAAATCCAAGCTCCAGACCCCAAATCCAGGCCCAGTCCCAAATCCAGGCCCCAGGCCCAGCCCTCTCCCCAGGCAAATTTCAAAACATGATTCCAAAATCAACCTGGATCTGGGCTGGAGCTTGGATTTGGGCTTGGATTAGGGGTTTGGATTTGGGACTGGGCCTGGATTTGGGGTTTGGGGCCTGGGCCTGGATTTGGGGCTGGATTTTGAAGCTTGGATTTGGGGTGGGGGTCCAGATCCACGCCCCAAGGCCCAGACCCCGAATCCAAGCTTTAAAAAGCCCAAAAGCCAGCCCCAAACCCAGGTCCCAAATCCAGGTTCCAAGCCCCAAATCCGACCCAAATCCAGATTTCTACGATACACGTATCTGCAACTCTTGCACTCCGCTAGTGTTCCGGCCACCCATACCATTCCCCAAAAGCGTTCGCAAAAGACCAGCCCCAGCCCCAGCCGCCGCCCCAGCCCCAAGACGGTCAACACGTCTCGCTCCAAAGTTTCGTTCAAACGCAGCCCCAAGAGATTTGGAAACATGGTTCGCAAAAAAAAACGTTTCGGTCAATATTTTTTGGGACCCAAACCCTTAACAATTTCTATAAACCCTAAACCCTAAACCCTAAACCCTAAACCCTAAACCCTAAACCCTAAACCCTCAAGAAAGTGATAAATAGAAATTGCTTGTCCATGTTTGTAACCACCGCTACGGCCCAACACACAGGTTAAAGATTGAACAAGCTTCTTGATAAACCAATTTCTCTACAAATTTGTAACAGCCGGTACGGCCCGGCCAACATTGAGCTGGAGCTCAAAAACGGAACAAACGTCTTGATCAACCAATTTCTCTACAACCTTCAACCCAAGCAACCCAGCCCAGCTCCAAGCCCCGGGCTCCAGGCCCCAGGCCCCAGCCCACCAGCCAGCCCAGCCCGAGCAGCCCGACCCAGCCCAGCCCAGCCGGCCAGGCAGCCCAGCCTAGCCAGGCCAGTTCAGTTCAGCCAGCCCAGCCCAGCAAATTCAAAATGTGTTTTCAGTCCAAAAACTTTCGGTCAACACTTTCGGTCACAACTTTCGCTCAAAACGTTTCGCTCAAAACGTTTCGTTCAAAACATTTCGCTCAAAACGTTGTTGGCACCCAAACCCAAATTCAAAATGTGGTTTCAGTCAAAAAACTTTCGGTCAAAACTTTCGGTCACAACTTTCACTCAAAACGTTTGGCTCAAAATGTTATTGGCACCCAAACCCTTAACAATTTCTATAACCACTTCAGCCCCAACAACCTCAACCCAGGCAGCCCAGCCAGCCAGACCACCCAGCCCAGGCCACCCAGGTCAAACCACGCCCATTCCGACAGCCAAGCGCAGGCCAAGCCCATACCCAGCCCCAGCCAAGCCAGTCCAGCCCCTTCCCCAAATTCCAAAACATGGTTCGCAAAAAAAAACTACCGAAATGGCTTCGGGCACCGGCCAACCTTCTGTTCTTCTCTACATCTTCCAAGGTTGGCCGGTGGAAAAAAACGACTTCTCCACCGGCCCAACAGCAATCCCAAAATCAAAACGAACCTGGAGCTGGTTAATAACGGAATCCTCTACAACCTCCAACTCAACCCCGCCCAACGGCCAAATCAAAATAAAATTGCACCCACCCCCTCGTACCCCCCTCTACCCCCCGCCACCCCCCCGTACCCCCCCCTACCCCCCCCACCCCCCCCTACCCCCACCCTACCCCCCTACCCCCCCCTACACCGCACTTCCTAGGCCCCCCCAACCCCCAACCCTCTTCATGCCTCTACCCTATAGACTCCCTACCCCAAATCCACCAAAAAACCGCCAAAATTCCGGTTCGACCTTTAATGGGTTTAGGACGCCTGTGCGCCCTTCCCTCACCCCCCCACTGGTTCGACCTGAATGAGGCATGCACCCTCACCCTGAGGCAACAGCGCGAGCCCAGTTCGACTTATTATGGTTCGACCTGAATGAGGCACAGCCTGCACCCTCACCCTGAGGCAACAGCGCGAGCCCAGTTCGACCTATTATGGTTCGACTTGAATGAAGCACAGCCTGCACCCTCACCCTGAGGCAACAGCGGGAGCCCAGTTCGACCTATTATGGTTCGACCTGAATGAAGCACAGCCTGCACCCTCATCCTGAGGCAACAGCCGGGAGTCCAGTTCGACTTATTATGGTTCGACCTGAATGAGGTACAGCCTGCACCCTCACCCTGAGGCAACAACCGGGAGCCCAGTTCGACCTATTATGGTTCGAAGATGAATGAGGCGCAGTCACCACTGACTCCTCTGCTACAGCGTCAATCAAGGGACGTGTGCAGTCCAGCTTTCGGTTTGGGGTTTAGGACTTAGAGGATTGGGAGTTCAAGGTACAGCCTGCTCGGTCACCACTGACCCCACTGCTGCAGCGTCAACACAAGCAGACGCGTGTCGTCCAGCAGCCCAGAGCTCGGTTCGACCTTTTATGAGGCGATCCAACAGCCCGACGGTGTGTGTGTGTGTGTGTGTGCTTCAAGGACAGTATTTCCATTTACAGCCGTGCTCGATATCTGCCGCTGTTTTGAAGCACTATTCAACGCAGATTAATTCAACAGGCCCAGAGTCGCAAGCACAAGCACAGGTTCGAAATTAGGGCTTGCCTTGCTACGAGCAGATAACATTCTACATTTGCCATGCCCGTTTACTGCGCTGGATTCGAGGCCCCTGCAGGCGGTCTGGCCAGGCCTTGCATCTTCGCTCACGATGGCAATGGCGGCCGAGCACGGCCCACTGGAAAGCGCTGCATGTTGTGCTGCTTAGAAAAGCTGCAGCAGGCGCTCTCTTCCCGCGTAGCCAAAGGAAACTTGCATAGGCTCCTTAAGCACTGGCGCCGAATAGGGTCGCCGACATACGAAGCTGCCTTTGGACTGGGTTCTCTCTGTGCGCTATCTACCAACGAGCATTGTCTTCTTCGTGCAAGGGCCGGAGAAGGATGCGACTTCGATTTGCAGACCAGTTGGCTACACAAGAAGAAGCAGCGTTTGGAACATTTCGTGATGGGCCGCCCGATCCCTGCTGCTAGCCCGGACATCAGCCAAGGCAGTCAGAAGTATTTGAAAGCAAAAGCCAAGTGGTACAAGGGGAATCGCGATTTCCGTCTGCATTGGAGATATCGGCAGTATCGTGTAAAGGAGCCTTTTGCAAACATCAAGACGAGGTGCAAGCGCCGAACATATTGGCGTGGCAGAAACGCCATTGTGAGGGGCATGCGCCGTGCATGGTGGAGAGCTCGGCGTATCTTGAAAACAAAGTATTTGGCAGCGATGGCGGCAGGACCACCTTACAATAGGTCTGGCTTGAAGTGGGCTGTGGAAGAAGGCTTACTGGAGACCGGCATTCAAGTACCTCTCGCAGATGGGGCGGTGCAACTGTGCCAACCGAGATGGAGCTTTCTCACTCCTGCCGGAGATGTTCTGTACTTCGAAAGCTTGGACGACCGCAAAAGTTCGAAGACGAAGCGGCTTCAAAGCGCCAAGGTTTCCATCAACAACGCTTTCGGAAGACCAGAATATGCCATTGACCGAGAAGAGTATGTCCATGACTGGAGCTCTCACATGATTCGCAACGGCGTGATATTCTCGCCGCCCTATGTCGACAGCATGTTGGAAAGGCTCGGCTTCAAGCTGCAACTCTTGGGCGAGTACAGTGCGTGGCCAGCAGGAGCCAGCGGCCTGCTACAAATCCGCAGCACCACAGGGAGTGCCGCTGCAGGCTATTGGGCCGCTCTGATACCAATTGAAGGCAGAGTGTACTTGCTAGATGCTTTCCAAAGGGGGCCTGCCTTGATAGAGAACATGCAACATGCTGTGCAAGTTTACACAACCTACGCGATGGTCCCTTTCTAAGTCTCACCGCTGAAAGCTTGGGGCATGTGACTCACAGTGCAGAGACGAGCGCTGACTCAAGCCAAGCTACGCGCCCCGTGTTCCTGTACAGGATGGAGCACTTGCGCAGAAACATGGTGACTGTTGTTGACATGGAGAAACGAATGCACTCTCATTCAACTGTGGCTCATGACTAGCTGGCCCGAGATATTGAAGGCCCAAAAGAACTCGAAGCATTGTCCGGAAGTAATCCCCGAGCAAGCAGGTAGCCAGCCCAGCTGCCAAGCACCCAGACAAGCCCAGAGAGCGCAGAGACCAGCAGAGCCAACGCCCAGGCCAGCCAGCCCGAGCAGCAGCCCAGCCCCCAACCCCCTGCCCCCTTCTCCGGCCGGCCACCAGCCCAGCCGCAGCCACCCAGCCCGAGCCCAGCGCAAATTTCAAAATGTGGTTTGCACGAAAAGAAACTAGGGCGGCTTTTTCGCACTTTCATTCAACTGTGTCTCATGACTGGCTGGCCCGAGACTTCGGAGTAGGACGATTGTTGAAGGAAGTAATCCTCGAGCAAGCAGCCCGGAAGCCCCCACCCCCAACCCCCCCAACCCAGCCCCCAACCATGCCCAGCCCCAACCCCTACCCCGAGAGCTTTAGCAGGCCAGCCCCCACCAGCCCAGCCAGCCGGCAGCTCCCCAAGCCCAGCCCAGCCAGAGCAGCCAGCCCACCCAGCCAGCGGCCAGCGCAAATTTCAAAACGTGGTGCCCGCCAGCAGCCCAGCTAGCCCACAGCCCGGCCAGCCCAGCCAGCCCAGCCAGCCCAGCCAGCCCAGCCAGCCCAGCCAGCCCAGCCAGCCCAGCCAGCTCAGCCAGCCCAGCAGCCCAGCCAGCCCAGCCAGCCCAGCCACAGCCAGCCAGCCCAGCCAGCCCAGCCAGCCCAGCCAGCCGCCCAGCGCAAATTTCAAAATATGATTCGCAAAAAAAAACTACTGGGCGGCTTTTTCGACCGGCCGACCTTCTTTTCTTTTAGTACGACAGAAAGGTCGGCCGGTGAAAAAAAGCAGGTTTTTTCACCGGCCGACCTCTCTGTCGTACTAAAAGAAAAGAAGGTCGGCCGGTAGAAAAAGCCATATGCAGAGGTTTTTTTTCGACCGGCCGACCTCTCTATTCGTGCTAAAAGAAAAGAAGGTCGGCCGGTGCCCAAAATAGTTTTTGGGACCCAAACCCTTAACAATTTCTATAAACCCTAAACCCTAAACCCTAAACCCTAAACCCTAAACCCTCAAGAAAGTGATAAATAGAAATTGCTTGTCCTCGTTTGTAGTCACCGCTACGGCCCAATACGCCGATGAAAAATTGAACGAGCTTCTTGATAAACAAATTTCCTTACAAGCTTGTAACCGCCGTTACGGCTTGTCCTTGTTTGTAGTCATGGCTACGGCCCAACATACCGAATAAAAATTGCCAGGCACTTGAAATTTGCAGAGTCTGTACCATACAAAGATACGAAGTTCATGGGTGGACGTTGGCGTTACAAAATCACAGCGTCCTTGAAATTTGCAGTGTCTGTACCATACAAAGATACGAAGTTCATGGGTGGACGTTGGCGTTACAAAGTTACAGCGTCCTTGAAATTTGCAAGCTCTGAAGCATGACACATTCCAGGCCGGAAATGTGTCATCTTGTCCGCCTTACAGAAAGAAGCATTTTGCTCTTGTCTGCGAAGAAAAAAAAAAGTTTTCTGCTTTGGCCAAATCCGTCGAAGAAGACAGAGGCAAGGACAAGGCCGGGAGGGTTTATACTCAACCAGTATGGGTTTCCGAGGTGCGGAAGCTCACAAGTCGAAGAAGACAGAGGCAACGGCAAGGCCGGGAGAGCTTATCCTCAACCGATGTGGGTTTCCGAGGGGCGGAAGCTCACAAGTCGAAGAAGACAGAGGCAACGGCAAGGCCGGGAGAGCTTATCCTCAACCGATGTGGGTTTCCGGGGTGTGGAAGCTCCAGCCGAAGAAGACAGAGGCAGGGACAAGGCGGGAAGGCTTATCCTCAACCGGTATGGGGTTCCGAGGTGGGGGAGCTCAAGCCGAAGAAGACAGAGGCAAGGACAATCCAGGGTATGGAAGCTTGAGCCTCAACCAATGTGGGTTGCCGAGGTGTGTGGTCTCAGCGACAAGGCTGAGAGGGCTTATCCGGAGAGCTTTTCCTCAAACAAAACAGGAACCTGAAGGTATGCAGTTCAGGAGCTAGCCGACCTTCCCCCTCCCCCTCCCTCCCCCTCCCATGCCCTATTGACGGCCTCCCTTCCAGAGGTGGCACGAATTCTGAGGGAAGGTAGTGGCAGAAATCAATGGGGTGCGGGGTCTCCCCCCCGCCCCCCCTCCCCCGCCCCCCCCCCCCCCCCTCCTGGGCCGGGAGGGTAGTGGGCAGACACCAAAAGAAAATCCTCAACTAAACGGGGCGTTGGTTCCCGCCCCTCCCCGCCCCCCTCCCCCACCCTCCCCCCCTCCCTCCCCCTCTCCACCCGGTGCCTCCTCCGGAGGGAGGCACGAGTCTCACGGGGGGTAGTGGGCAGACACCAAAAAACAATCCTCAACTAAAATGGGGTGTGGGGCTCCCCCGCACCCCTCCCCACCCTCCCCCCCCACCCGGTGCCCCCTCCGGAGGGTCCCCCCCCTCCCTCCCCCCCTTCCCTCCCCCGCTCCCTTCCCTCCCCCTCGCTCTGCCCCTCCCACCCCCCTCC
>CAJNDT010004740.1:0-7500 GCA_905221615.1 Symbiodinium sp. CCMP2592
TTCTATTGAATATTGAAGCAGGCTGTGGACTGCTGGCCCGGAAATTGTCCGGAGTCCGAGTCCGGAATCCGGAATCCGGAATACGAAGGCCCGGAGGCCCGATAAACCGGGTCAGGCACAATGCCTGCGTGATTGAGGCCTCACTTGCTTCGTTTCAAGGTCTCCTGAATCGCCGGCTGCTCGCGGGCTTCAGATGCTGCCAGCAGCGAGCTCGCGCCTTTTGGCAGGCTGGCTTCAGCTGCGGCCTCACGCCGCTACGCAGCGTGGAGTCCGGCGTGGAGGATGCCAGGACGCCGTTTCGTCCCCGTTCCGCCGACGAATCAATTGCCGTGAGAAGGTGCGGAAGCGGAGAATCCCTCCCTCACTTTCGGTTCCCTCACCTCACCTCACTGGCCGCCGAACGGAAACCCAGCCACAGGTGTGCAGCTGGCCTGGGACTTCGCCGAAGTCCAGCACGACATCGCCGATCTGCTCTGAGGTGATGGCAACTCCAGGAATTGTGTCAGAGTCAGAGTCCTTGTCATTGTTGGTCTTGGGCCTGGGTTTGGGGGTTTCAGACTCGACTCGACTTAGGACTTTCGGGGTTCAGGCTTTGCACTGACTGGCACTGACTGTGAAACTGTCTTCGCCACCGTCCATGCTTCCAAACCCAAAGCCTTAAATCTTAAATCATTTAAAACCGAAATACCACAGTAGAAATTCTAAAGCCCAATGGCCCAAAAGTACGAAGCCTACACCCCAGCACAAAACTCTAAATCCAGAAGCCCTATTAAATACTTAAATACTTGACAAAACCGCAAGGACTCGAGCACGACGGATCGGTGTGGGGGGTAGTCTTAGACGAGTGTCACCGTGAAACAGGGCAACAGTGCTACGGTACTACGGGCTGTGGGTTGGGTTGGGTTGAATTGGGGGCCTAAACACTAAACTAAACACAACACTAGACGACCCTCAACAAATCAAAACACCAAGGCCCCAACTGGTCTCTGCATTTGCTGCAGACGCCCTTGTCCCGCTCATTCCTCCGCCTCCGAATCTACGAGTGGGGTGCTAAGGATTAAGGATTTGAGTGAGGCCTAGGGGCTAAGGGTTAAAAGTTAGGGTTCATGGGGCTGCAATGCATCACCAGAAACTACTACACTTGCGGCCTGCAGGGTAGAAGTAGAAGTCAAGCAGGAATCAGGAAGTATTGGGCCGAAAGCTTCATCCCTGTCATCCTAAAGGTTAAAGGGCCCTGTCTTGTGAGCGACTGTGGCTGTGGCTGGGAACTAGCAAAGGCTTTGTTTGAGCCATGGCCTTAACTTATCACTTAATTATGAAAAATTAAGAAGTAGGTTTCTGCAAAACATGCCGGTCGCCGTCGTGACTGCTGAGGATTCGGCACTCTCCCGCAACAATGCCAGGGACGCAACTCCCCGCCCACAGTGGGTAATCGAGACTGCTCCAAGTAGCTCGGCCAGACCTGACCTGACTGAGCTCCTCGGGCAGGACGGTCCGAGTCCGAGCTTGATGTCCACTTCCTTCAGAAGGTCAGCACCTGAATGTTTACTCAGGCAGACGAACATTGGCGGTAGAGATAATGTCCAAGCCCAAGCCCAAGGTGTTGTTCTGTCTCTGAGCAGCCCGTGCTCAACATCAAACCTCGGGGTCACCCCAGTGGGCTCATCAGTGGGCAGTGGGCAGTGGGCTCTTCTGCCTTACGGCCCAGCCCGGCCGCGGTGCGCCCGTGACGGCAGTTTGCCCGGTCTTCGGTCAGCACTCGGCACAGGCCCACCAAGTGCAGCGCCCTAAGGCAGGTGATGAAGTCGCTGCAGAGGACAAGTCGCTTCCGGTGCAGCGGGCACATTCGCCGAGTTGACTTCTGCTCACATGTTACTGCACTGCACTGGGTTTTAGAATTATTAGAATTACGGGTTACCGTTTAGGGTCACGGTGAAGGGTCGGGATGTGAGGGATGTCGGGATTGGATTGGGGTTCGGGGTTTAGTTGACTTCAGACCAAAAGTCATTAACCCCTAAATCCCTAAATCATAATAAAATCTGTATTCGAAACCCAAAAGCCATCAAGAGTACGCCCAAATGCATAAATCATAATAAAAACACCGCAGGTTTAAATTAAATAACTTAAATCAAATCCTAAACCTAAACCCCAAACACCCTAAACCTCCAAAAAACCTAAATTCTAAAGAGACTCTAGACACCCACATGCCCTTTTTCAGGATCAGGAATACTTATTACTTATTACTTATTACTACTAACCGAAATCCTGAACCCCAAAACTGCCAGACCCTCGATCCTTCGCCGAAATTTAAATCACAATCCCAAAAAATTACTAAACCTCAAAGCCCTAACCCCAAAGTTTAAAGAATAATAAAAAAGAATAAAGCCCAAAGTCCTAAATCCCATGACTCCATGAACCCTGAATCGGGACGGGACGGACCCTGCAGCCCCACTGCCCACATCCCTGCGAGCCTCTGCGGTCGCAGGCAGGCATGCCGCATGCCAGACGGTGTCCGAGGACCGAGGATCGGATTTACTACAGGCCTTAAATTAAGATCTGATTAGACCCTTGGCAAAATTTGGGGCATAGAGCTTTAAGTCAAGGCCTAGGGCCTTTTTAGACGTTTTGGGTTTAGGGTTTCAGGAGGTTGGGGCAGGGGCATCAGGGCTGGCCGGGCTGGCTAAGTTCGCTTAAGGCACTGCTGGCTGTTAAGCCTAACCGAAAACGGTCGAAATCCAATCCTTCAACCCTGATCACTGATCAGGCAATTCCTGAATCCCAAGCCGGGCCTTCACTCGACTCTTAGGTCCGGTCCACCCCTGCTACTAAACCCTAACTTACTAACTTTAAACTAACATTAAACCCCTCAGCCCCAAATCCTAAACCGGTAGTTCCTCCATCCCAAAGACCTAATTCCTGAAACCAAGCCCGTCACAATCCCTGACTGACGTTCTCAAACTAGTCTTTCTTATAGGGTACTTAGTACTTAGTACTTAGTATAATTTAGGGTAAATGTATTATCTAAGCACGAGCTCAAAGCCACGTGCTCAGTGCTAAGCACGAGCTGAATGCCACGTGCTCCAACAAATTCTTTAGTAACTTTAGTCTTTAGTCCTTAGTGCAGTGGAGTCCTTAGTCCTTAGTATATATAATTGCTATATATCTAATCTAAGCACGAGCTCAAAGTCACGTGCTCAGTGCTCAGCAGGAGCTACAGCCTAAATCCGAAACCCATGATCTGTCTCTTTTCTTCATTCATACTGAAAACCCAGAAAACCTTTTATAATCCTAAAGCCCTAAACCCGAAATCGTAATCCGCTAAGCCCTACATGCCAGAGCCTGCCGAAATCCCAAAGCCACACAGCTTCAAAACTACGGCCTAAACTTAACCCGAAAGCCCTCAATTCAACCGATACATGTGTATGTTAGTATTTAGTATTAGTTAGATTAGTTAGTAGTAGTTAGTGATCAGTGATGATTAGTGAATTAGTGAGTGAGACTATGTCCAAGTTCTTTGTTGTCATGTACAACCCGAGTGAAGTGGAACAAGTAACAAGACTCAGTGTCAAGAATCTAATAAGAACTAAGAACAGCTGTAGTAATGTAATGTTAATTGCGAAGGGAAATGCCCGGACTGACGGACAGAAAGAACCAAGCAGGAACACTTTTCAGGAGCAAGCTCTCGTAGTAAGCAAGCAAGCAGTGAGCAGTGACCAGTGACCAGTAACCAGCTTTAGTCTCGGAATGGTAGTCTCTGTTTCTAGGGCAAAATACGGAGACATGACATGACTCGACTCACATCACAGTCACATGTCACATGACACTTGTGACAATAGACGTCCTCAACCCTACCCAAAGACACAACAGCTGCAAACAGATATAAATAAACTCCCAAAACCTAAACCTTAACTGACCTCCTAAATCCTAAATAAATCCTGAATCCTGAATCCTAAATATGATCGAATCTGATCGACTCGTACCTAACCTACACCATCCCAAACTCCTAACTCCTGACTCCTAACTAACTAAATTGCTCTCAACCCTAAAGCCCTGAACCCTAAAACACGAAGCCCTGAATCCTGCTGCAGCCCGCAGCCCAAAAGAAAACCACCAGCACAACTGCGGGCAACGCTAACGAACTAAAACTACTAGTAACTAGTAACTAGTAACACTTCAAAGCCACCGTAGCCCCCATCATTCCATCCTCAACTAAAGCTTAAAGCCAAACAAACAACTACCGTCACTTCCTACTTCCTACAAGCCTGTTACCCTCAGTCCCGTCCCCTGAGTCCCTGAGACCTGGCCCTAAAACCCGAAGCCCTAAACCCCAAAGCCCCTGACATCCGAAACTACCACCAAGCACCAAACCTAAATCTGCTCTTGCTTTCCTAATACCCGTTACCCGACACGTAGTAGTAGTAGTAGTAGTCATTGTATCCGAAAACATTTTAATTTTAATTCAAATCAATTTTCACTGGAACCCGCAATACTGCAATACTGCACTCACTCAACTCTGCAATCCTCGACCTCGAGCCTAAGCCCCCGGCCTAAACTAACCTCGGCCCCAAGCTGCTACTACAGTTTGACATTGACATTGACAACTGACATGACAACCCTGAATGCAAATATAAATTATCAAATTATAAAAATTATTAAACGCTCTCGTCAGGAATTCTAGACTTGACTCACGACTTGACTAGACCCAGTCCCAGAGCCTGCCCAAGACTAGACTTAGACTTAGACCTGGACCTAGACCATGAAAGGACTCTCAAACCCGACACTGGAATCTGGAATCTTGTGGAAATCAAAAAGAATCCTTGCCAGATTCAAGCCCTCCCAACGATGAAGGACTGGGAACTCAACGAAACACTCCCTCAGCCTCAGCCCCAATCCAAAGTCCAAACTCCAAACTCAGGGCGGGGGAGGGGTGCTAGGCTGAGAGCCACGGAGCTTGACGGAAGTCAGGCCACCGCGGCCACCCAAACCCAGCTGAAAGCTAGGCTGAGAGCCAGGGAGCCTGACCGAAGTCAGGCCACCGCGGCCACCCAAACCCAGCTGAAAGCTAGGCTGAGAGCCACGGAGCCTGACCGAAGTCAGGCCACCGCGGCCACCCAAACCCAGCTGAAAGCTAGGCTGAGAGCCACGGAGCCTGACCGAAGTCAGGCCACCGCGGCCACCCAAACCCAGCTGAAAGCTAGGCTGAGAGCCAGGGAGCCTGACCGAAGTCAGGCCACCGCGGCCACCCAAACCCAGCTGAAAGCTAGGCTGAGAGCCACGGAGCCTGACCGAAGTCAGGCCACCGCGGCCACCCAAACCCAGCTGAAAGCTAGGCTGAGAGCCACGGAGCCTGACCGAAGTCAGGCCACCGCGGCCACACAAGCCAAGCTGAAAGCAAGGCTGAGAGCCACGGAGCCTGACCGAAGTCAGGCCACCGCGGCCACCCAAGCCAGGCTAAAAGAGCAGAAACGGTTGGGAGCCACGGAGCCTGACCGAAGTCAGGCCACCGCGGCCACCCAAGCCAAGCTGAAAGATCACAAACGGTTGGGAGCCACGGAGCCTGACCGAAGTCAGGCCACCGCGGCCACCCGAGCCAAGCTGACACGGCTGGGCTGGGAGTCAGGCCGCCAGGCCACCGCGGCCACCCAAGCAAAACTTCTGATTCGGATTTAGGGCCTTTAGGGCTTTAGGGTTTATTTATGGTTTAGGTTTAGGGGCTGACAGCACAACTCCAAACTCCAAACCCCCAGGCCCAAAATCAAAAGTATACCAATGCCCTCACTCTCACTGCCTCACCTTCTCACTTGATTCCTGAAGCCATTAAAAACAAATCCTAAATCCTAAAGCCTGAAACTCCTAAATCCCTAAAACCCGAAATCCTTAAACCGTTCGGGTTCGGAATGGCCCGAATGGCCTAACATCCTAAACCCGAGACCCTCAAGTGCCCTAAGGGGTTACATAGACTCATAGCGTATAAGGGTTTAGGGTTGTGGGTGTGGGAGACTAGCTAAGTGTTTTTGCCTTTGACTCTGACTCCTTTAACTCCTGCTCTTGACCTCTTGACGCTGAACTTTGAAACGCCTGAAGCCCGTTTACCGCCCCTAGCCCTAACCCTACAGCCCCGAACACTCACACACTGAATCCTGAACCGTAATCCTCCTGTTCAAAGCTAGGCTAGTACTAGTACTGAAGAGCCCTAATCTCCTAAAATCCCGGGCCTAAACTCTTACCAAACGGAAACCCTGACGTTCCGAAAGCCCTAAAAACCTGAAACCTAAACCCAGCCTACAGCCCTAACACAACCAAACAACAAGTCTCAAACTCCTAGCTACTAAAATGCCCTCACCTCCTCAATCCTGAAGCCCTAAGTAGCCTGAAATCCTGAAACCCCGAAGCCTAAACTCCTAAACCCAAAAGCCCTAATACTAATAATTACTGCTGAAGCCCCCGCACCGCCTAGACTCCGAAAGCCCGAGACCCGAAACTCCTAAACCCTAAACACTAAACACCTAAAGGCCCTACATACCCCCAACGCCCTAAAACCCTAAACCCCAAAGCCCTACACTGCCCTAAGCCCAGCCTACTCCCGGTGACAGCCGCACCTACCCAAACCCAAAACTCCTAAAACCCTGAACGCCTAAACCGTAAACTTGAAGGTTCAGGGTTTTGGGTTTGGGCTTAGGCGGCTTAGGTGCAGGGCCAGGGCTAGGGCTAGGGTAAGGTCGGTAATCGGTAAGGTTTAGAGTTTAGAGTGGGTAGTGGGTAGAAGGCGGTAAGTTTTGGAGTTGTGGGTTTGGCTTGGGCGGCTTGAATTAAGAATTATAATAACTGTAACTATTAGTAACAATATTATGTTAATCTACAATACTATAATTAATAATTATTAAAAATAACAATACAATAATAATAACAACACACCATAATATAATATAATACAAAAAAACACTTGTTACTAAGACTTACATTCTTACATGTTTGACGAAGGGTTCGGCGATCGACGGGGCGAGGGGGGTTTCGACCGAAGTTCGGTCGAGGGGGGTTCACGAACTTCGGTCGAAGGCCGGTGCCGTTGGGTTCCACTTCGTCGAAGGGCCGGGGGGTTTGAACCAATTTCGGTCGTTGCTAAGCTGAAGCCCAATAACCCCCTGCATAGCTTTAGCTAAACACCCTTCACGACTGATGGACTGCGGTCGATCCCGAGCCGTTCTCAGTGCCAGTGCTCGGCTCGTGCTCAGTCCGCTCCGCACTCCGTCCGCACCGCACCTTTCAGAATCACAGCCGCAAATCCCGTATAGACCTGTAGAAGGCTTGAGTCTTGAGTCTTGAGTCTTGAGTCTTGTTGAGGATGTAGAGTTTAGGTTACTTGGAGGCTTGAGCGGCTTGAGGTTTATATTTATGTCTATTAGTCTATTAGTTTAGTTAATAGTTCATAGTTCATAGTTCATAGTAGTTCATAGTAGTAGTCGTAAAGTTATAAGTTGTAAGTTGTAAGTGGGGTAACTT
>CAJNDT010004741.1:0-11430 GCA_905221615.1 Symbiodinium sp. CCMP2592
CAGCATATAGGGGTCCGTCCGATGCAAGCCACTTTCGGCTTGCCATGTCGATAGTAGAAAAGCCTTCATGACCAAGCCCGGTAAACCTGGCTGCAGAGGGCATGCTCGGGAGACTGACAAGGGGCATCTGTCGACAGTTGCGCTGCCCGCTGGGCGGTTGCCACAGTCTAGTCCCTTCTCTTCTGCGTGCCTGAGAATTTCGGAGCACCACATACGCATGGAGTGCCAGGTCCTCGTCGCCGGACACTGTGTGGGGATCCCCAGTTTCGGTAGTTTCCATGTCAGTTCGTAAGTTTCATGGAATGGCATGCGCCAACCGGGATAACGTGGCTTGCCATTCCAGCATGTGTAACGGTGAATGCACCGGTCACATATCCCTGTTTGCAGCCCCTCCGAACGATGCAGGCCATGCAGCGCATCCAAAAGGATGCCACGAGGTCACCTGACCGGGCCGGCCACCAAGTATGCCATGTTTGGTTGAAATTGAGTTGAATCTGATGGTCTGGCCGGCTAAGGGATGTCATGCCATCAAGTGTCAGTAGGGCTCGAATTCAGCACGTGGGGTGTATAAAAATCATCCCCGACAGGAGCAAGGGTCACGAAGCATCATGTGCACCTGTGTCGCGAGGTCCCAAGGGGTTTCGGGCCCAAATCTCAAGAGGTCCCAGTGCAATGCTGTGAGTTTGGCGGGATTGGAAGCGTGGAGACCTGAAGCCATTGGGTTCTATTGGTCTTATCGGCACCGTCGGCACCCCTCTCGAGGTTTGGGGCTGCCCCTGTGATTGAAATTATGGAGGTTTCTCGGCACGCTGTTGCTCTCCCACAAGCTTGTAGTGCTTTCGGCTTCACCTTCAAAAGTTGGACATCTCGTTTGGCCCTTGCGAGGCCTGAAAATGCCTATCGCACTTCCGCTGATCGCACTCCTGCCGTCGAACCGACTCATCCTCGTCCCTCCTCTGCTCCCAGCCTTCGAGAAGATGCACCGTCCTCCGATCATTGGAGCTCGGAGTTCTGCCTGCCACCAGGGCCACGACGTGGAGCGGGCTCCCATTGAACCAGCGGCAGATCCATCTCTCGCTGAGCAGGAGAAGGTTTTGGGATCTTGGGGGGATTGTCTACGTTGTTGGCGACCTTAGGCCCAGGCCGTCAAGCTCTCCTGATTTCGAAGGCCGAAGAAGTGCTGAAAGCCGCGATGGTGTCCGGCAACGAGGCGATCCTGCGACTTGCCATGACGGATGCAATGCAGCACAAGGTCAACCCTGAGGCCCGCGGGATGCGGCAACGCAGCGGCGGCGCATGTGCACCCAAATTCTCGCAGGTCCTCCATTCAGCACTCCAAGCCCTATGGGCCGCTGAGCTTGGACGTGCTGTTTGCGCATGATTCTGCATGGAGCCGCCAGGGGTAAGCAAACCCTTCCTGAAGGCCATGGGGCAGAGGTCCGGGCAGTTCTCGCCGCCTCAGCGCCAGGCTGTGCCGTGCTGCGGGCGTGGTGTGCTGCTCTGTTCCGTGACGCTGGCAGGTGCATGCCACGGCTGGCTTCGACTGTAGAGATGGAGCCAAGCCTTTAGGACTGCAGGTGTGCCGGAGGTGCGACTCGCTCTTCAAGGAACTTCAGAATCCGGAGCAGTTCCCTGATGTGGACAACCAACTTGAGCATCTCTGCCGGGAGGCGCGGCAGTCTGACGAAGCGGTGCTTCGGCAGAGTGTCTTCGGCCTTATGGAGCCTCAAGACATCAAACTCTTCCTCTGCGCGCCGGACAACAAGCTCTGGCACGAGATCATCGGGCAAACAGAGCATTTTGTGCGGGATCTTGGCGACGATGACAAATTCAGAGCTCCACTGGACAGTGTCGAAGAGATGACGCCGTCGTCAAAGGACGATCGGCTGCAGAACTTGAAGCCCATAGTGATGGACCACACCGTTCGGGAACCCGCGACCAACACGCCCTTTGGTCACACCGGGTACATGAAGTACCTGACTCTGCAGATCATCCGAAAGATGTTCTTCAAAGACATTGCGATCACCGGCCTCTACTACAAGGACTCCTACACCCCCGAGAATCAGATCCTCGAAGAGCTGCGGGACCGTAACGACAGCATGGAGGGGCTGGTGGCGATGTTCGGTCCAGGCGAAGAGGACCGCAAGGCGGGCATGGCTGCCATCAAGGACTTCAAAATCCCGAACGCTTTCCTGGACCTCACCCTCAAGGCCTCGCTTCTGGAGCACCCTCTCGTGGGATCTCCGTTGTAGAGACGAAAGCCTTGAAAACTTGAAACCCAAAGAAAGCCTCGAAGAAGTCTTTGCAGAAGAGTTCTGACAAACGGAGCGCGAGCACCGAGCCCGAGACGAGTGAGGTGTGGGAAGCCCTGGTCCATGTCGCTAAGTGGCCCCCAGCAAACTCAATGTCTTAAAAGATCCTTTTTAAAAGCATTGTTGGAAGGCATGTCGATGATAAGAGAACGGTTCCTCGGATGATGGTTTACGCTCGACATGCATTCCTGGCCTCAAGGCCCCAGCCCCAAAGCCTCAGACGCCTGCAACCCGATCAGCCTGGTCGCCGCTGATGACATAACATAGGCACCTGAGCCACATTCAATGAGCCATTAGGCGGTCACGGAGACAAGCCCGGTGCAAGTAAAATTACGGAGCCCAGAGCATGCTCTCCTGGCGTAGTGACCATGTATCCTACTATCGGGTGTGCGTGAAGCAATAGTAGTGGCAAGTACAAGCTTAGAAAGGAGGAATGGGAGCGCGGTCCTAGACAATGCCCTGAGGAGTGGCAGACCCAGGCTTCCAAGAGTTTGACAAAACGCAAATGCTCGAACTTCATTCGCAAGGCACCGCGAACCTGCATGTAGTTCGGAATGAGGCGAGAAGCTCAGGAACACCATGACTTGGTGGTACAGCCACCACAGATGAGGCATGACGAGCTTCTGGGAGGGTACAAGACTGTAATGCGATGGAGTGGGCGACGACAAGCAACGGGGAGCATCGTGCTACTCACCACTCATCATCCGTCGCTTTTTACTTCAATCCATTCACCTCCAACCCTGGATCCCTGGACGAATGACCTTTACCCTGAACCCTCGTAGGAAGAGGGTTCAGGTCTATCAGGAGACAGTGGCACCCTGGCACCGACTCGGAACTCCAAATCCCAAATTCCGAGAGTTGTCTGAGCTGTGTACATGTCACTTGAATCTGGGGTGTTCGGGGCTCAACAGCGGTCCTGAGTCCTAACATGCTCGTGTGCATTTAGTTTCAGGTTCCTCGAGTGTCACAGCCAAGCCTGACAGCCTCCGACAGGCCAGTGTGCGTTTCGCCGCCGCAGATTTCGTGCAGTCCATCTTAGAGGCAGTCGCAGATCTGGACAGGATCTTCACCGACATGGGCCTTCCGGGAGATCCCTGGCGAAGTGACGAAGAGTTGGGCGGGGAGCATGGCAAGGCCGGCATGGGCGAGATTTCCTTGAACCTTGTGGACTTGATGGAGTTCCTGGACTTGAAGACGGATGGCGCCATGAATCCTGAAAGAAAGACCGAGGCCGAAAGAGCCTTCCGGACTTGGAAGGCCGACGAGGCTTTCCAGCGGAGAGTCGTGGCCATCTTGACAGAGGAAGGCCGAGGATGCGCCAACTACATAGACTATGGGACGCTGGTCGAGTGGCTTCGGAAGTTCTTTCCGGAGACCGAGCACTACCGGATCTTGGTTCACGCACATGGTGGCAGCGGCAACACTCAGGATGCAGCCAGTGTGGAAAGTGTACTGAAGGGAGGCAATGGCGTCTGGGCTGCAGTAATCCCACAGGCAGCTCAACAGGGACACAACTCGTCGTTGGTGTTCCTGGACAACATGCTGTCGCTCGGGAACAAGAATGTCCTCGAGGACCGAGCTCGTAAGGAATTTTCGTTTACATGTCCTCTGTAGTTATCATATAGGTATATTATAGTTCTATTATAGTTCTATTAGAGTTCCATTATAGTCATGTTATAGTTATATATTATAGTTATATATGGTGACATTTTAGTAACAGTATAGTTACATTATAGTTATCCCTTATAGTATGTAAACGCCCATCCCGAGGCTTGGAACCCGTAGCCGCGGCGTAGCCCGACACAGAATAGGATGAAAAGGAGGCGGCGTGGCCGGGCCGCGTCCCCTGCTCGCCTTTGTGCAGGACTTCTGGCTACACCAGGCAGCCCAGTGTGCCAGGCACTGCTACTACCTGAACTTCAACACCCACCACATCCCTGACGACTGCCCTATCTGGGGTGCCCGTGGCAAGCAGCTTACCCACTCGGCATTCTGCACCGTAACAGGCGAAGAGTGGCGCCGGAAGAGCAGCGACTATTACGACATTTGGTCTGACGACATGAGAGTGGCCTTCGCGCAGGTTGGCCAGAGCAAGTTGTCCAAGGAGATCGTGCAACTGCGTGCAGAAAGACGCAACCAAGGCAGCTTCCGCGTGTCGCCTCTCGTCTCCGACCTCGACGTCTGGAAGAAGAGACTGGACGAAGCTCGAGTTCTCCAGGGACGAGAACGACCCGGAGACTTCTATAAGCAAATTCGCTGCTTAGCCTTCGCACTCATGAACGCAAACATCCGAGCCAACTTCGATGAGGCCGCACGAAGCACAAAAGAGGGAATCGAGGTGTAGTAAGTCCTGCCAAAAGTTCTTAATCAGGCGCACACCTTGAAAGAACTGGCGCGCATCGTTCGAGACAGGAAGCAACGAAAGGACCTCTGTGGGCTTAGACTTAGGCCGGCAGGCTTGCAGTTCCTGAAGCCTCAGAATAGTCAGCGCGTCCCTCTCTCAAGCCGGATGAGGAGCACGTTCCGGAGATCACGAACTACGAGAAGGCGAAGCAGCACCAGGGTCAGTTTGAATGAGCGAGAGACCTCACCGCAAACGCGGAGTTAGACCACAGGATTTGGGCTTTGCACTGCCGCTGCTCGGGCCGGCATTTTCCATGCGGGTCCCATGCTTTAGTACTGGCTTTCCAGAGCCCGTGGATCCAAAGGATCCCGGAGATCCCGGAAAAGAACTAGCAGGTCTCTTGGTTGATGCCCGTGCTTGTGATCAGGTCAGACTTGCGTAGGATAAGGCAGCTCCTGCAAGAGCTTTTCCGAAGCCATTTCAAGCAAGAGGCGACAGGCAGCGAGCTCCGGCAGCAACCTTAATGCAGCGCCGCATCCTGCGCAGAGATTGCTGGAGCCCGAGACCACAATTCCTATCTCGCGACCGTGCCATTCCGCACGCATCCTCTCCACGATGGCGAGGCACCGGAGATACTGAAACTCTGCTAGCGTGCTGACATCATCTTTGATGGTTCGCATTGGGATCGCACGGTAGTACTTCAACAGAACTGCCTTCGAGCATCGGAGTGAGGGATATCCTTGCTTTCACACTGTCCAAGCCCAGCATATATCACCTTTTGAGGCATCCGGGTGAGCGGCATACTGGGTGTGGAACTCAGATTCCCATGAAGTCAGAAAGCCAGCTCCAGCTTTCCACCTTTGCCAGGAGGAGCTCTGTGTCTGAAGGTCCCGAGACGCAACCAGCCCTGGAACCCTGCAAGCCAGAACCCTACAGCTTGCAATCCGCTATGTTGAGATAGAGGCACGTGGCCGCAAGCTGGGGTCAGGACAGACTGGCAGGCTCGGGGCTCAGCAACACATGTGCGATCCCTTTGGCCTTTCATCTGTTTAGCTTGCCACTGTGTTTTCTAGCTACACGGGCTTCACGGTAGAGCATGTGTAAGCCTGCTCAGAAACACGATATTGATATCAAGATGTGGAGCTAGGAGCAGCCAACGGCTTGATCAGGGCACACCGCCATGATTGCCATTGCTTTAGCCACGTCCGGGCGTCGGCTGGGATCTGCAAAGCAAACCCAGATGAACCGCTGGGCCGTGCTGTGGCTCTGCGCGGTGGCTGGGCTATTGCTCTGCGCGGTGGCCGCGCTATGGCTCTGCGCGGTGGTCCGGGCCGACGCGCAGGAGGAGTTAATCCAAGCCGTCCTCCAGGAGGATGGCAGGAGAGTGTTTGATCTGCTCTATTACAGGCAGGTCGACATTAGCAACATTCGCACTGCTGAAGGCCAGACGTTGCTGCATCGAGCCTCCGTCTTGTGCTCGATTGCCATTTTACACAACCTGGTTGCCTTTTGGCCGGACGGTGTGCAAGTGGCTGACGAATTTGGCCGAACACCTCTGCATACTGTGTTTTATTGCCCGCGCTATTTTCTCCCACATGTATATGATGCCGAACCTTTATATAATTCCTAGATTTTACTGGATACATGGCCCGAAGGATTAAGGGCCCGGGATGTCCACGGTGACACACCCTTGCACTATGCTGCAAGAAAATGTCTGGTCAACTCGGAGGTGTGGGAAACTCTGACAGACAGGTGGCCGGCAGTTGTGCTTCATGTCACCAACAACGCGGGCAACACTCCGCAACGACTTTGCATGCAGAGTGAGCTGGTAGAAGCCGTCCGCCGCAACAATGCCAGCAGAGTGGCGGAGAGGCTGTCCGCCGGGCAGTTCGACGTTAGCAGTACTCGCACAGTCGACGAGTTCTCTCCAGCTAAAGGCCAGACGTTGCTGCATGAAGCCTCCGCCTGTTGCTCGTTTGACGTCTTGCGCTTGCTGGTCGAAGCCTGGCCGGACGGTGTTCAAGTGGCTGACGAATTTGGCGAAACACCTCTGCATTCGGCTTTTGAAGGCATGTTTAATTCTAATTGCAAGTGGTATACCCACTCACCTTTAGATGATGTCGAGCCGCTACTGGAGGCATGGCCCGAAGGAGTAAGCGCCCAAGATGTCCACGGTGACACACCCTTGCACTATGCTTCAAGAGAATGTCATGTCAACTTGGAAGTTTGGGAAATGCTGACAGACAGGTGGCCGGCAGGTGTGCTTGCCACCAACAACGCGGGCGACACTCCGCTACGACTTTGCATGCAGAGCATACAGTCTCACATGCAGAGTGAGCTGGTAGAAGCTGTCCGCCGCAACAATGCCAGCAGAGCGACGGAGCTGCTGTCAGGTGTCCAAGTGGCTGACTCCAATGGACAAGTGCCTCTGCACCTGGCTGTTGAATATGGTTCGTTTGACGTCTTGCGCTTGCTGGTCGAAGCCTGGCCGGAAGGTGTCCAAGTGGCTGACTCCAATGGACAAGTGCCTCTGCACCTGGCTGTTGAATATGGTTCGTTTGACGTCTTGCGCTTGCTGGTCGAAGCCTGGCCGGAAGGTGTCCAAGTGGCTGACTCTAATGGACGAGTACCTCTGCATGTGGCTTTTGAACGGAGCGTTGAGCCGTGTGGGCCATCCGGCAGAGACACGATACTGGTGCTGCTGGAGGTATGGCCCGAAGGACTACGAGCCGCAGATGTCGATGGTGACACACCGCTTCACTTTGCTGCAGGACCTTGCTGGCGCTCAGAAACGTGGAAAATCCTCACTGACAGCTGGCCCGCAGATGTGCGTGCTGCCCTGCGCGTCACCAACAACAAGGGCGACACTCCGCTGCATGCAGTTCCATTCCGGACGGGGGACTGGGACTATGATCTTTTACAGGTCGTAAAGCAGGTGTGGCCGGACGGTTCTATGCCGACTGTCCACAGACTTCAATGCGAGCTGGTCGTCGCAGCGGCTTGCAACGTGACCGCACCCTGGTTCCAGCCATCCTGGCAAGAGCACGCTGTAGACTTCAACTGTCTGTCATTCCGACAGCTCTCGAAGCCTGCGGTGCAGCTTTGGTTGAGCTGCGGCGGTTATGTGGGCTGGCGATCTCCTTCAGGGATTCCTTTGTGGGCAGATTTGGATAACCCAGACGCCAGGGACTTCTTGAAAGCGCAAGTCTCGACGACAACCCTGATCTCCGCCATCTCCGCCGCCCTCCAAGATGTGCGCACCTGGGTCGTTCCTGGCTGCGTGGTCCTGGTGACCTGCGCGGTCGTGGCCCTCGAACAGAAACTCTTGCAAAGGAAACGGCAGCGCGCAAGTTTGCATTCGACCGCGAAGCGTTTGGATCCGTTCCAGAACGGTGCTATGCTTCTAGTCAGTCGAGCCTTTTCAACCCACGGAACGCTTTGGCGACTCTGGTGTTGGCTGGAAGTTTATACTGCCATCTATCTTTTTGGCTTCGCACTGATTGTTGCCTATTGGGCCTGGTGGTTGCCTGTGGTGACTCTGGCTTACTTCATCCCAGCAGTTCGACTGCGTGGGCTGCGGGCCTTGCTCCGTGCTCCGGCTCTGGCAATACTGAGCCGGGGGTTTCCCAGCCAAGTTATTGCCCTCCTCCGCACTTCAGTATTGATGGGCATTGTCCATTTTCTGACGGCCATCGCCTTACAGGTACAAGCGATTCACGGCACAATCATCAATCCGTTTCACGCGGAGTGGAGACTTCATAGATTCGGTGGCGGGCACTGGGCACCATGGGTCGGTGACTACCAGATCTGGGGTTTGTGGGACAACAGTTCTTTCGGGCCTATAAGCGCCGCAGAGCTTTTCATGTGCCTATATTTTTTCAGCCTGGTGGTCGTCCTGTCTTATGTGGTGTGGTTGGCGCTTGTCGTCGTCATGGGCTGCGCGAAGCGACTCCCTGGTGGCCGAGGGGATCCAGAGCCTGAAGACCTTCAAGAAGTAGCTCTGCAGGCTGTGAAGGATCTCTTGGAGCAGTCGCCGGAGCAATTCGTTGAGGTTCATTCGAAAATCAAGCCAGTTGTGGCGCTTGCTTGGCCTTGGCAGGGAGGCGGACTGTGGTTGAGTGTTGCAGTGGTGATGCTAGATGTGGGCCTGGATGTCAACACCGTTGGGACTTTTCTCCTGTCACGGGACTACTTCTTCGCTGCCGTTCTGATATTCATTGTGGTGCGGAGCACCCTGAAGCAGCTGTGCGTCCTTCCCTTGTGGCGTCTCCGCCAGGCCTCGTTGTCATTGTAAATGTACTTGCCAGGTTCTGGGGCAAATTAAGACGTATCAGCTTGAAGATTACCGTGGGGCAGCAAAAGCATTCTAATTACGGAGGCTGCAAGCTCGCACTTGGTATCGTTGACCTTTTGCTGCTGGGCTTTTGTGATGTGCATGCAGTCATGAATGTGTTGCACTTGATTTTGAGCCAAGCACAGAGACTAGCATCACAGCTCCAATAACTTACATAGGTCGACCCATTTGCATTCTGCAGCAGGCTGTCACAGCCAGCGCAGAGCGCGGCATTCCGCGGCAAGACATCTTGGACTTCCTGGAGGAGATTTGACTCCTTACATAGCTTCGCGAACAAGAGCCGTCAGCTGTAGAGGATGTGTTAGTAAGCTTAGGCTCTTTATCCTCATGGGTTGTTGTTGGTGGCCTCAGGAAGAAAAGCGATCTGAAGCCTTGTTCTGCGCCTGTGTCACAGCCTATGCATTCTTCTGGGCCGTCAATACAGCATCTAGGGCATGCAAGAAGCTTAATCTGGTTTCTGGTAACTCAGTGACGATGCCTCAGCCCAAGATCTGCTTTTGACATCCGTCCATGTTCGGATATGCAAGGCATCGCAAATGCTGGTCCAGTTCTGCAGCATCTTGCTGAGCACATACCAGTTTTCAGGCAGGCCATCGAAGCTCCCGTTTCTTTTGCTACGTTTTAGGCGGGAATCAGCAGGAGTTCCTTCGCTCCGTAGGTGTGGGTCGTGGATGGCTATATATATATATATATATATATATATATATTTATGGGCTGCCGCCACTGCCGCCGACCCCAAAAGGAGAGAGGTGACTATCCAAGGAAGGATCTTAATCATAACGAATACAGCCTTCCTGCGAAACTCGGTTCTGTGCGGATGCCTTCTGCCTCTGAGTCACAAGGTTGCGGAAACATGTGCACACAATGTCCGAGAGCTGAGCACTACCTCGCCGCATCAGTCATGTGCTCATGCTACTCGTGCCAGTTACAAGACTTGCAGGCCCTATCTTATAATTTCATGTCACTTCCTCCGTATCAGGGTTGGCTGCTTTGAATACCGGTGTAGTTGTGGCCATGGGGTGGTACGACAAAAAAGTCGCGCGCGCGGCGGCGCATCGCCAGGCTCGGTGGCGTGTGTCGGGTGAGAGTGTGCGGTGGTGGGGGCGTTGGGCGGTGTGGGCGGTGTGGGCGGTGTGGGCGTGTTTGGGCGGTGGAGGGGGCGGCGGGGGGGTCCGGGGCAATACATTGGCAACCTTTAAATACTCTTTAAACCCTGAGGTACAATGACAGCGGGCGAAGGTCTCTTGTGAACAAGCAGTGAGGCGATGGGGCGTCAGGTACATAGGCATGTGATGGCGGTGCAGTGGCGGTGTAGGGCGGGTGGTTGCGGTGTGTGCGGTTGGGGGGGCGCGGGTGCAGGTCCTGGGCATAATTTGCACCTCTAAACTCCTCTGAAACACCTAAACAAATTACAGCGGCGCATGATCTTTAAACAGAGGCAGTGGAAGTCGGTGTGGGCGTCGTTACCTAGGCGTTTGGGTCGCGGTGAGGTGGGCAGTGAGGGCGGTTGTGGGCGGTGCAGTCTGGTACATAGGCAGGTGAGGGCAGTGAGGGCGGTGTGGGCGGTGGTGGCGGTGTGGGCCGTGGGGGCGCTGGGGGGTCCGGGCATACATTGGCAGCCTTTAAATACTCTTTGAACACCTACAAATACAGCGGCGAAAGACTCTTTGAACAGAGCAGTGGAGGCGGTGGGGGCAGTCTGGTACATAGGCAGGTGAGGGCGGTGGGGGCGGTGTGGGCGGTGGGGGGCAGGTGAGGGCAGTGAGGGCGGTGAGGGCGGTGTGGGGGGTGGGGGCGGTGTGGGCGGTGTGGGCGGTGAGGGCGCGGGGGGGTCCGGGCATACATTGGCAGCCTTTAAATACTTTTTAAACACCTACAAATACAGCGGCGAAAGTCTCTTTGAACAGAGCAGTGGAGGCGATGGGGGCAGTCTGGTACATAGGCAGGTGAGGGCAGTGAGGGCGGTGTGGGAGGTGGGGGCGGTGTGTGCGGTGGGGCGCGGGGGGGTCCGGGCATACATTGGCAGCCTCTAAATACTCTTGAAACACCTACAAATACAGCGGCGAAAGACTTTTTGAACAGAGCAGTGGAGGCGGTGGGGGCAGTTTGTTACATAGGCAGGTGAGGGCAGTGAGGGCGCTGAGGCCGGGGTGGGCGGTGCAGTCTGGTACATAGGCAGGTGAGGGCAGTGAGGGCGGTGTGGGCGGTGGGGGCGGTGTGGGCAGTGGGGGCGCTGGGGGGTCTGGGCATACATTGGCAGCCTTTAAATACTCTTTGAACACCTACAAATACAGCGGCGAAAGACTCTTTGAACAGAGCAGTGGAGGCGGTGGGGGCAGTCTGGTACATAGGCAGGTGAGGGCAGTGAGGGCGGTGAGGGCGTGGGGGCGGTGTGGGCGGTGGGCGCGCAGGGGGGTCCG
>CAJNDT010004742.1:0-11427 GCA_905221615.1 Symbiodinium sp. CCMP2592
GTTCGAACTGTTCTTTTTGAGGGAACGCAACAACCGGTCTGGCAGCAAATGCAAGGCAGAGGCAAGAAATTTGCAAATGGGTCGCTGCTAAAAGAGCAAAAAAAATCTGGCGAGAGCCAGGTGAGCCCATGTCGTGCATGAGGGGGTTTTGGAGTTAAGCACCGTGCACAAATTCCGAACCGTCAGCGACACCTCTCGATACCATAACTCTGCACAGCTCAAGAAGTCCTGTTCAGATCTGGTGGAGATACCTTCCAGAAAATTCCGCCGCTCTTGTATGATCTGTTCCGGCCGACCTTCTCGATACCATAACTCTGCATGGCTTTATCTGCTCTGTTCAGAAATGCAGAGTCACCTCTGCAACAATTTCCCTGTCTTTGTACGATCTCAAAGCTGCACAGTTATGAGGCTGTCGGGCGACCCCATTTTAAGGCCCGCAAAACACAAGCAATTCTGGCTTCGCCAGGTCGGCCCTACACAGTTGCACTCCGCTGGCTGCAGCACCATTAAGGGCAAGCAACACAGCTGCTTTGGACAAGTTCCGACCTTCCAAACGGTCCTCCACCAGACGCTCCCCAAAGTCAATACAAATTCAGAAAGGCACAGCTGACGGCTCACGCCGCAGTGTGGGTGCAGGAATCACAACTGCGACCCAAAAATGGGGCCGTCTCGCGGCCCAGCAAGGAGCCGCGAAATGCAGCCAACCTCCTTTAACATATTTTGACTGGCAACTAGAGGACCCCAAAATCGAGGCCGCTTGGCGGCCCCTGTTTTGGGGTCGCGAATTCCTCATGTTGGGGCCCAAGCCCAAGCCCGTGCATTCCACACTGCTACATCAAGGCGGCCCACAGGCAGGCATTCAGTGTGGAAAAATCATTCTCCAAGAACAAAAACTTCCAACAGACAGCTTGCCTGTGGAAGTGATTGACATGAGAGAACAGAGGGAGGCCACTCAAGCGAAGCCAAAATTGCCTAGCTTGTTCGACCCCACAATTGGAGCCGCGTGTGCTGCAGTTGGTCCGCACCCAAAGTGGACATCGGCGGCACTGGTGGCCGAACAGGCGTTCCAGACACAGCAGCTAGAACACTTCCACCTTTGAGCTGCAGGCGGACTTATAAGACAAACAGGATCTAGCTTCTAGGAGAACTCTCAACTGCTACCTTGCACAGGCGAGGCAGTGGCGCTTCACAGAAGTCCGCTACCAAGAAAAACAGAGTGTGCATCTTTCACTTGACTGAAAACATTCGAAGCAAAACGAAACGAGACAAAACGAGTGCACTCACTAATCTGATTCAAAAGCACTTCTAACACTGAGGCAGACCGAAAAACACCAAAGATCACATGACACTTTTTCCAAACAGAATCCTGCCCGAAAATCAGAAAATACACGGGTCTGTGTTTCGGAGGGGTGGCACGGGTCTGTGTTGCGCGGAGTAGAATTTGCTGATCAACAAAGTCCCTTGAAGCGCCTGTTGCGAGCGATGTTGTCCGGCCGTGCTGAGGCGCAAGATCTCCAAAGGCCGAGGTTTGTGACAGCGGATGCAACCTCCTGCGCAAAGAGACACGCAACCACAAAGCAATTCATTGGTCTTGAGACCTTTTGTGAAGATGTAGCCACAATCATCTTCTTATCTAAGCATTGGGAAGAATGGTGTTTGCTTGCAAAAGCTTTAAAAGACCTCGATTTCACGCTCGAACAGACTGAGAGAGCAAAAAAGAAATTGAAGTAGAGGCGCAACTCGACAGCGAAAAGTGCAGTTCGGACTGTTCTTTTGAGGGAACGCAACAGCCGTTCCAGCAACAGCAAATGCAACCAGAAGCAAGGCAGAGCAAGGAATGTTGCAAACGGGTCTCTGCTAAAAGAGCAAAAAAAAATCTGGCGAGAGCCAGGTGAGCCCATGTCGTGCATGAGGGGTTTTGGAGTTAAGCACCGTGCACAAATTCCGAACCGTCAGCCACACCTCTCGATACCATAACTCTGCACAGCTCAAGAAGTCCTGTTCAGATCTGGTGGAGATACCTTCCAGAAAATACCGCCGCTCTTGTATGATCTGTTCCGGCCGACCTTCTCGATACCATAACTCTGCATGGCATGGCTTGATCTGCTCTGTTCAGAGATGCTAGAGTCACCTCTGGAAAAATTCCCTGTCTTTGTACGATCTCAAAGCTGCACAGTTATGGGGATGTCGGGCGACCCCATTTTAAGGCCCGCAAAACACAAGCAATTCTGGCTTCGCCAGGTCGGCCCTCCACAGTTGCACTCCGCTGGCTGCAGCACCATTAAGGGCAAGCAACACAGCTGCTTTGGACAAGTTCCGACCTTCCAAACGGTCCTCCACCAGAAACTCCCCAAAGTCAATACAATCAATGACATGCACAGCTGACGAGATTCAGCCGCTGTGGGTGCAGGAATCAAACTTGCGACCCCAAAAATGGGGCCGTCTCGCGGCCCCAGAAAAGGAGCCGCGAAATGCAGCCAACCTCCTTTAACATATTTTGACTGGCAACTAGAGGACCCAAAAATCGGGGCCGCTTGGCGGCCCCTGTTTTGGGGTCGCGAATTTCCACACTGCTACATCAAGACGACCCGCCCACAGGCAGGCATCCAGTGTGGAAAAATCATTCTCCAAGAACAAGAATTTACAACAGACAGCTTGCCTGTGGAAGTGAAAGACATGAGAGAACAGAGGGGGGCCACTCAAGCGAAGCCAAATTGCTTAGCTTGTTCGACCCCACAATTGGAGCCGCGTGTGCTGCAGTTGGTCCGCACCCAAAGTGGACATCGGCGGCACTGGTTGCCGAACAGGCGTTCCAGACACAGCAGCTAGAACACTTCCACCTTTGAGCTGCAGGCGGACTTATAAGACAAACAGGATCTAGCTTCTAGGAGAACTCTCAACTGCTACCTTGCACAGGCGAGGCAGTGGCGCTTCACAGAAGTCCGCTACCAAGAAAAACAGAGTGTGCATCTTTCGCTTGACTGAAAACATTCGAAGCAAAACGAAACGAGACAAAACGAGTGCACTCACTAATCTGATTCAAAAGCACTTCTAACATTGAGGCAGACCGAAAAACACCAAAGATCACATGACACTTTTTCCAAACAGAATCCTGCCCGAAAATCAGAAAATACACGGGTCTGTGTTGCGGAGGGGTGGCACGGGTCTGTGTTGCGCGGAGTAGAATTTGCTGATCAACAAAGTCCCTTGAAGCGCCTGTTGCGAGCGATGTTGTCCGTCCGTGCTGCGGCGCAAGATCTCCAAAGGCCGAGGTTTGTGACAGCGGATGCAACCTCCTGCGCAAAGAGACACGCAACCACAAAGCAATTCATTGGTCTTGAGACCTTTTGTGAAGATGTAGCCACAATCATCTTCTTATCTAAGCATTGGGAAGAATGGTGGTTGCTTGCAAAAGCTTTAAAAGACCTCGATTTCACGCTCGAACAGACTGAGAGAGCAAAAAGAAATTGAAGTAGAGGCGCAACTCGACAGCGAAAAGTGCAGTTCGGACTGTTCTTTTGAGGGAACGCAACAGCCGTTCCAGCAACAGCAAATGCAACCAGAAGCAAGGCAGAGCAAGGAAGGTTGCAAATGGGTCTCTGCTAAAAGAGCAAAAAAAATCTGGCGAGAGCCAGGTGAGCCCATGTCGTGCATGAGGGGTTTTGGAGTTAAGCACCGTGCACAAATTCCGAACCGTCAGCCGCACCTCTCGATACCATAACTCTACACAGCTCAAGAAGTCTGTTCAGAATTTTTTTGTGTTTTTTTGTTTTTTTTTTATGGTGGAGATACCTTCAGAAATTCCGCCGCTCTTGTATGACTCTGGTCCGCCGACCTTCTCGATACCATAACTCTGCATGGCTTGATCTGCTCTGTTCAGAAATGCAGAGTCACCTCTGCAACAATTTCCCTGTCTTTGTACGATCGCAAAGCTGCACAGTTATGAGGCTGTCGGGCGACCCCATTTTAAGGCCCGCAAAACACAAGCAATTCTGGCTTCGCCAGGTCGGCCCTCCACAGTTGCAGTCCGCTGGCTGCAGCACTTTTAAGGGCGAGCACAAAGCTGCTTTGGACAAGTTCCGACCTTCCAAACGGTCCTCCACCAGACGCTCCCCAAAGTCAATACAATCAATGACATGCGCAGCTGACGAGATTCAGCCGCTGTGGGTGCAGGAATCAAACTTGCGACCCCAATACTGGGGCCGTCTCGCGGCCCCAGAAAAGGAGCCGCGAAATGCAGCCAACCTCCTTTAACATATTTTGACTGGCAACTAGAGGACCCCAAAATCGGGGCCGCTTGGCGGCCCCTATTTTGGGGTCACGAATTCCTATTCTGGGGCCCAAACCCAAGCCCGTACGTTCCAAACTGCTACATCAAGGCTACCCGCCCACAGGCAGGCATCCAGTGTGGAAAAATCATTCTCCAAGAACAAGAATTTCCAACAGACAGCTTGCCGGTGGAAGTGATAAACATGAGAGAACAGAGGGGGGCCACTCAAGCGAAGCCAAAATTGCTTGGATTGTTCGACCCCACATTTGGAGCCGCGTGTGCTGCAGTTGGTCCGCACCCAAAGTGGACGTCGTCGGCACTGGTGGCCGAACAGGCGTTCCAGACACAGCAGCAAGAACACTTCCACCTTTGAGCTGCAGGCGGACTGATAGGACAAGCAGGATCTGGTCTAAACAAGTCAAAGTCCATGTCTTTCTCGGCACAGGTACCTTCTGGGAGAACCTTCAACTCCAACCTTGTACGGGTGAGCTGCGGCGCTTGACAGCTCTCAGAAGTCTGCTACCAAAAAAAAGAGTGTGCAGCACTCGATTTTTTTCTTGAGCTGACAGCATACGAAAGGAAACGAGACAAAATGAGTGTGGTCAGTAATCTGACTCAAGCAGCACTTCTAACCGTTTGAAGCAGACTGAAAAACACCAAAAATCAAATGCCAGTTGACACAAACAGCGTCCTGCTCGTCCACATGTTTCCAGAAATTCAGAAACCACCACGGGCCTGTGTGCGGGGGAGGAGACGGGTCTGTGTTGCGCGGGGTGCGGAATTGCTGAGCAACGCCTGTGGGTTGTGACAGCCGAATGCACCTCCTGCGCAAAGAGACACGCAACCATGAAGCAATAAAAGACTCCGATTACACGATGGAACTGACTCAAAGAGCAAAAAGGAAAATTGAAGTAGAGGTGCAGTGCAGTTCGAACTGTTCTTTTTGAGGGAACGCAACAACCGGTCTGGCAGCAAATGCAAGGCAGATGCAAGAAATTGCAAATGGGTCTCTGCTAGTTCGAACTGTTCTTTTTGAGGGAACGCAACAACCGGTCTGGCAGCAAATGCAAGGCAGAGGCAAGAAATTTGCAAATGGGTCTCTGCTAACAGAGCAAAAAAAATCTGGCGAGAGCCAGGTGAGCCCATGTCGTGCATGAGGGGGTTTTGGAGTTAAGCACCGTGCACAAATTCCGAACCGTCAGCCACACCTCTCGATACCATAACTCTGCACAGCTCAAGAAGTCCTGTTCAGATCTGGTGGGGATACCTTCCAGAAAATTCCGCCGCTCTTGTATGATCTGTTCCGGCCGACCTTCTCGATACCATAACTCTGCATGGCTTGATCTGCTCTGTTCAGAAATGCAGAGTCACCTCTGCAACAATTTCCCTGTCTTTGTACGATCTCAAAGCTGCACAGTTATGAGGCTGTCGGGCGCCCCCATTTTAAGGCCCGCAAAACACAAGCAATTCTGGCTTCGCCAGGTCGGCCCTCCACCATTATGTGAAAAGACGAATATAAACAGCATATGACCAAGAAGCATAAAGTACTTTCCAAGCAAGAACTATTGCGGATAAAAAAGAGGCGCTGGTTCAAACCAGCGCACTACTTTGAGAATGGACTCCTTCCGACCAGACGCGGCGAGTGTGACCCGTGCACGTTCACGTATCCGCCAAGGTGCAGATTCTTCAATCAGGGCGGACGCATCTGACACAGACCATTGCGACTTGAAGCAGGTCAATGTGTGCTTTTGCAGTGTGACCGTGTGACATCTTTACTGGCAAAGACATCACGACATGTCCACGCAATGTTGCAAACAATGGCCATCAGCTGAGTGGTGCCTCGGAACTGGCAGCGGATCTGTTGGATCCAATGGGCGGAAAAGCTGAGAAGCCTTGCCGTCGAAAGGTGCTCGATGAGGCTGTGACTTGACAAAGGATGTATCATGCTGCTCTTGTTCTGGCACGACGACCGCTGGAGTCTTGTGCACTTTCGTGATGGCTGCTTTTCGGCCGCTACTTGCGTGGAAGATGGGAGAAGGCCTTGGCTGCTTTTGTGTGGGCGACGCACCACAGTTGCCTGAACACAGCTGGTGCAGCTGGATTGCCAATGCACTTGCAATTACGTCGTCTGGCAATGACGGACCCGCAAAGATTGGTCGAGTCGTCTCTAACCGGTAAAGCTTTCCTGGAAGCCGCTGAAACCGACGACATACGTCGTTGAGGTTCTTCTCCTCTCCATGCCATTTCTGAACCACTGCGTGGGCCCCTGGACCCGGTGTGCACGCTCCACTTGCTCTACTTGGACGATCTGTCACGAGACTTTTGAGCGATCCTTAGCTTGCGCTGCGCCGGGTTTCGACGCATAACAAGTTATTCCCACGGTCCACATCCTGCCCGGCCGTCGCGCTGTGGGCAGCGATTTCGTAGCCGTCGATCTCTACTGTTTTGCACACCGAGGATCTCGGTTCCGTCTTCGGAGTGCGTTCGCATCTGGCCGGTTTTTGATTGCCACGACTCTGGCCACCGCATCATGGAAAGCCGCTCACCACAGGAAGCATTGGACTTTTGGATTTCGGTGTGCACGATCGTGACGGAAAAAAACACAGGGGCTGCCCGTTGTCTGGCGAGACTAGAACGGCTGCCGGAGCTTGGTCTTGGCTCCACCTGCTGTTTTGGGCAACCCAGAGCGACGGCTCTTTGTTGCTCCAGATCGGTCGCTGAGGCTCTGTAGCTGGGCTGAACGGCAAACACCGGCGAAACCTGTGCGCCGCAGCCCTTGTAGAGCTTCGCTTTTTGTCTCGCCGCTTTGTAGTGTTTTTGCTTAGTTTGTTGTCTGCTTGTTTGTAGGGACTGAGTGCTACAGCCGTAGTCTGCCGTGCTGTCATCAGCTGTGCTATTGATGGACTGTTTATGCCGTTGTCGTGTACCTGCTTGAGGGTGCCGTCCGCACCTCTTCGAGTGTGACTTGATGGCAAACTCGTTGAATCCCTTGCGGACCCGCTTCCTGCAGAACTTCTTGAATGTACGAGATTCCGAGAATGGGCATGATCTTGGGCCGTGAGGAATACAGTGTGCAGAGTGCATATGCAGGTTCGTGCCGTTGTTGCAGGAGCTGACCCGGACATGATCAGGATGTTGCAAGCTTTCTTAATCACCTTGCAAACAACACGTTGCTTTAAGCGCAGATGATGGGCAGGATGATGGAAGTGATGAACCCTCATCCTTGGAAGGATTCCTTGCACGATGATGCAGGTTCTTGCATTACTGCGTTCGTCGAAGCGTATCCAGCTGCCTTGCGCAAGTGA
Source organism: Symbiodinium sp. CCMP2592 (assembly GCA_905221615.1). NCBI lineage: Eukaryota > Dinophyceae > Suessiales > Symbiodiniaceae > Symbiodinium > Symbiodinium sp. CCMP2592. Next base: position 7,576 of record CAJNDT010004742.1, read on the forward strand.
TTGCAATTTGCATCTAGGTAATTGCAAAAGTGGGGGTGCTGGTTCCTGAAATTTCTGGTTTGGATTGAAGCAGACGCATTTCTCAAATTTCTTCATGCACCATATTGGGACGATTTAGATGGCAAGAATCAAAAAATGTGCGGAAATTTGTGGAGATTCGCGCCTAATGTGGACTGTGATGGTGTTGGATCTGTGAGTGCAGAGAGAGCAGCGGCGTGGGCGTTGACGAAAGCCGTGGCGCCGAGTAGGCTCGAAGCTAGTCTGTTAGAGGCGGCCACAAAGCCAGATGTTTTGTTTTTTCGATTTTGGATTGCATTGAAAACCTATCTAAGGCTTTCATGGGGAAGCTGCAGTCTTTAACTGTCGATCGCCCGTGTTGGAGCCATCTAACTTGCGACGAGTTGCAAAAAAATCAATTGCTGCAGGGGTGGAGGTTTTTTGGTTTACGTTCGAGTTCTGGGAGTGCTGGTTCCAAACTGGTTGCTTTGCTTCCCAAGTCTTTCTGAAAGGGGTCCGGGAGGGGTGTGCGAACGTGTGCGGAAGTGTGCGGGCGTGTGCGGAAGTGTGCGGGTGTGTGCGGGAGTGTGCGGGGAAGTGTGCGGGTGTGTGCGTGGTGTGTGTGGAAGTGTGCGGGTGTGCGCGAGGTGTGCGGAAGTGTGCGGGTGTGCGCGGGGTGTGCGCGGAAGTGTGCGGATGTGCGCGCTGTGTGCGCAAGTGTGCGGGTGTGTGCGCCGTGTGCGGGTGTGTGCGGGTGTGTGCGGTTGTGTGCGGGTGAGGTTTGGTTGTAAATTTGTCCTTCAACAACCGAATCCCAGAACCAGCAGGAAGATCCGTTCTCCGCGGAATTTTTGTTGAATCTCCAAGGAAAGAGCTGGAATCAGCCGGAAAGGACGGAAAAGCTCTGCCAGCAAGATTTTTCTCATGAAATAGCCAAAATCGGCCGATTTGGACGCCGGCCAGCGGCCACGGGCCACGGGCCACGGCCTCGGGCCGCCCCAGGCTTGGATACCGAGTCCGAGTGGATGCTTTGCTCAACAGCACGGCGAACCTATTCTTAATTTCATATTTTCGTTTTTGAAGAGCACATAGAGAATTTGAAAGATATTTTTTTCAGGTATGGAGTTCATTTATTTTCGAAATAGTTGTGGCAGGGGAGCTACGTCAGACAAAGTCTATAATTGATATGATCAATATCATATATTATATTGAAATTCAAAATATAAGTTATTTGATTTGCTTACGCTACCATAGCTTTGGTCCATGTTTGCACTCTGTGTCTTAGTCGAGTCGCAGGATTTTCTTGAAGAGCGATGATTTATCACAATCTTTTCTTTGTAGCATGCTTTCCGGAGCTAATAGTATCGTTTGGTCGAATCATCCCCGAACACCCTGGCCAGCACCCCCCGTTTTGCAAGTACCTATTTGCATCATTTTGTGGTTTGTGCGTCTTGTGTTTTCAGCCAACTGTGAACGTGCACATTGGCGGTGGACAGCTTGGTGTGAGTGTGAATGATCAAAGGTCGACAAGACCTTTGGCACCCGTTGCAGGCTGGGCTCCTGGTACACCACAGATGCCAGTGCAATGCACAAGCAGAGAGAGCTTCGATCCCGAGCAGTGGATCACAGATGCCGCTCGTAAGGCGAAGATGCAGAAGCGTCCCGTGGTGCGTCGAGAAAAGCCGAGTAGCCCGCGTCATCACGACGATGACGACCGTGCTCGATGCGATATGCCTGGATCCAGCAATCATGTTCCGAATAGGCAGTTTAGGCGTCGCAGATTTCACAGGCCCTACTGTGGAAAGTTGCACGGTGCAAACAATGTGGTGTCGATGAGCCGTACTGATGCCGAGCACCAGTACAAGCCGTGATAGCATCCTTGCGTACACGCATTCTTATGCCTTGAAATGCTCATGATGCTGGCACATCAGTACGTTGATGGTCTTTTTGATCCCCAGGAAGCGATTGATCATCGGATGATGCTTGAGATGCTCATGATTACCCGGCTTATGCCAACAATCGTTCACATTATCCTTGAAAGTGAAATGCACCATTTTGTTGCCAATCTTGATTCACCAACTTCGAACGCGTCTGTGGAGCAGCCGTGACTCCGAGCGGATGGCCATCCTGACCACTCAGAGTTGTCATAATCTTCGCATGGGGCAGCAACTTTCTTGGTGCTCATGAAGGTGGCCGCAACGCACAGATGAGTCACCGCATTCTTGTATGCCGAGCTGCCCAAGCTTGGTGTACAGAGACAGCGTAGAGTTGCTGTACAGTCGCAGCTGAACCTTGTAGATATGAGCCCAATATCACACATACGTAGCGTAACTGCCGCTTATGGCGCAACTATCGCCCAACATTACGAATGCAGACACTCGTGAAGTAGTGCACTTTGTCATATGGTGTGGCAAACTTTCGATCGGTGTCGATGCTCAAACGCATTTCACCGAGGCGGGGTGAAGAAAGTTTCACGTGCCCACCATTTTACTTGTATTTCACATGTGTTTCACAGTCGTATTCTTTTGTCTGCAGTTTCACTTGAGATCTACTTTTGTGCGAAATCATGGCTCAAGAAATGAGGGTTGCAGTACTTTGTTTTTGTTCAGAAGTGCTGCTGCAGCGCATGGGCGGCTTTGGAATTCACGTGCTGCGAGAGTTCCGCCATCGACATGCGCACGAAAGCGGAAGATAGCCTGGTGCCACACCTGTGAAGTCACCAACTCTGCCATGATGCCCGCGGAGATCGACCTCTTTCCAGCACCTAGGCCACTTGTGATGACCAGTCTTCTCTTTTGCTCCAACTCCTTCCGCACCAAGTATCCCATCGTGCTTTCTAGCGCCTGCATTGTTTTGGGTGTTTCATTCTTCGGGGCCCCGGGCTCAGCATCTAGAACATCCAAAGCTGCGGCTTCCTCGGGCTTGGCAGCCTCCTCTGGCAGGTGCTCTCCCGTGGGCGCCGTCGTGGGCCCTGCACTTTCGGTGCCTTCTTCGAGAACGCCGTTTTCTGTGCTTGGAGCCTTTTCCCCCATGATTTCCCAGGGCAAGTCGTCTGCATGGATGGATCTGAGCTGCTTCGTGACAGGATCTGTTGACCAGCATTCATCCTGAGTGCTCTCGAGTGTGAAATGTTTCGTACAGTGAGACCACAACAACCGAGTGATCTACTTTGCAACTTCGGCAATTGTCAAATCATTTGATACATTTTTTGCCCAAAATACCATATCATTAAGTGTTCGTTTATATTCCGATGTTCATATGCGTGTGCGTGCGATATAACATGAAACATCGGACAGCCTTCCATGGGAAGGCGGTTCAAGTTTAAAGGAAAGCGGAAAGAGAGAAACATTTTACGTTGACCATGTTTTCCGCAGTACGTCCATGTCTTCCTTTCGCAGGCAATTTTGTTTTCACGCTATGGGCTCTTGTGAGACATGACAATTCCATGTGTTGCGGTGACCAAGATTTTCCGCAAGTAGAGTGGAAGACAAATTTTTGTGTTGTCCCAATGTGCCAATGACACAAGTCTGCTGCTCTGATATCACTGCTGACCTTGTGTCAAGGTTGTAAGCCTTCTCCTTAAACTCAACGCGGCACGCATGTTTGTGTCCCTGACAATCAGACTGACAGGTGTATTTCCACAATAGCCTAAACCATGGACGGGTGCAATGTTCAATTCTTGATACGTGAGCGCTATATAGATCCTCGGAGCCTTTAAAGAGAACCTGTGTTCCCATCTTTACATCTGGGGCCAAGTCAAACCGGCTGAGCGCGGCGCCTCATGCAGGCCTTGGGGATTGCGGGGGAAATCACTTCGTTGGGGCTTTCATTCACACTGGCTCTTGGATCCCTTCC
>CAJNDT010004743.1:0-11419 GCA_905221615.1 Symbiodinium sp. CCMP2592
ACTAGTTGCTACTTGTTGATGCTGGTTGTTACCGGCTGCCAGTGCCAATGTCCAGTCTAGTGCTGATGTTAGTGTAAGTATTAGTGTTATCTTGTAATGTATGCTTCTGTGTTAGACTGCCTCTCGATGACTAGCAGGCCTTTTACCCGCTTCCAAGCAAGCAACACACGGATGCATCAAGTGCCAAACAACACACAATGCACTTTTGCGAAAAGAGGCGGCTGGTGCAACATAGCAGATTCATTTTGTACTTGTCCGGCATTGGCGAACGGAACTCTCTCGCCACCAATTTTTTCCATCTGGCAGGCTGCTGCGGAAGCCAGGGTGACAGCAAAGAAAGAGTCACAGCCCAAGAAGCAGCGGAAGATGCTGACTGGCGGCTGCAGAGCGCATGAGGCGCAAGCTTCGGGCAGAGGACCGCCAAGCACAGAAGCCAGTGACAACACCGGGACACCGAGGAGGACAAGAACACCTTGTGAGCATGAGGGTTTCAGGGAGTTCAGGGAAGAAGTAGGCCCCTAAGCCCCTAACCCCGCACCCAACCCGTTCTTTTCCAAAAGACACAGGCGCCGCTAAATACACAAGACCAAGAATATCCCGGCTTAAGGTTTGGGGATTTAGGGTTTGTTGTCACTACCTCTACAACCATTACTACTACTACTACTACTACTACTATTACTACTACTACTACTACTACCAGTACTACCACTACTACTACTATTACCACTACTACTACGACTACTACTACTGCAACAAGTACTACGACGACGATGACAACGACGACTACTACTACTACCACCACTACTACTACAACTACTACTACTACTGCGACAACTACTAGGACGACGACTACTTCTACTGCTACTAGTACTACTATTACTACTACTACTACTACTACTACTACTACTACTACTACTACTACTACTACTCCTGCTACTACTACTACTACTACTTCTGCTGCTACTACGACTACTACTACTGTAACAACCACTGGGACGACGACGACTACTACTACTACTACTACTACTACTACTACTACTACTACTACTACTACTACTACAGCTACTACGACTACTACTACTGCGACAACCACTGCGACGACGACTACCACCACAATTATTACCAGTGCTATCACTGCCACTGTAATGGATGAGCTCTGATCTGAACATTATCATGGTGCGCAAATGGATGCTGTGCGGCAACGGAGAAGCTCCGTATCTTGATCGCCACGACACGCCTATTTCATCGCCCCGACATCCCAATTTTATCGCCCCGAAATTTCTCTGTGAGCCGAGATTGGCACATTGAAATCTCGGGGCTTGGCGGCCCCAAAGCGCCTTCCAGTAAATCCCAGACAGCTGGAATTTCCGGTTTGCCGCAAGCCCGCCTTAGTCTAGCGGTTAAGCCACCGGCTCAGACGCCCACGTGCGCGGGCTCGAATCCCGCCCCTGTCATTTTTGCTTTTTGCCGCCTCCTCCGGAAAAGGACAAGCAGCTCTAAATCCAGGTCTGGGAAGAGGCGGCAAAGAGCAAAAATGACGGGGGCGGGATTTGAGCCCGCGCACGTGGGCTTCTGAGCCGGTGGCTTAACCGCTAGACTAAGGCGAGCTTGCGGCAAACCGGAAATTCCAGCTGTCTGGGGTTTGCTGGAAGGCGCTTTGGGGACGCCAAGCCCCGAGATTTCAATGTGCCAATCTCGGCTCACAGAGAAATTCCGGGGCGACAAATTTGGGATGTCGGAGCGATGAAATAGGCGTATCGGGGCGATCAAAATACGGAGCATCTCCGTTGCCGCAGAGCATCCATGTGCGCATCATGATAATGTTCAGATCAGAGCTCATCCATTGCAGTGACAGTGATAGCAATAGTAATAATTGTCGCGGTAGTCGTCGTCGTAGTGGTTGTCGCAGTAGTAGTAGTCGTCGTAGCAGTAGTAGTAGTAGTAGTAGTAGTAGTAGCAGTAGTAGTAGTAGTAGTAGTAGTAGTAGTAGTAGTAGTAGTAGTACTGGTAGTCATCCAGCCAGCATCCGAAACCAGAGACTTCCAGTACTAAGGTTGTACTACGATGAAGCACCATGCTGCCAGCATCCGAAACAAGGCACTTCCAGCACAAAGGTTGTATAGCAATCCAGGTCGGCAAAGCGGAAACTGCAACTCCAGGGTGTGCAAAACTGGTGCCTCAGGGAGCGAGGTTTTCCTCGAGCAGGGGGGTGGATGCTCAATTCCCACCCGGTGGGCCCTGAGGCTTGTGAAGATCACGGGGAGGGCCCTGCAATAACTTGATCCCATCATTCGTCTCCAAGCTGGTGTTGGCACCGGCTTCAAGGAGCATGGGATCAACCTCTGGCGGCCGGGAGCAGCTGGAGGATTTTTTTTTTTTGGCAAATGGCATTTTGCATACTACTACTACTACTACTACTACTACTACAACTACTACTACTACTACTACTACTACTACTACTACTACTACTACTACTACTACTGTTGCTACTACTACTACTACTACAACTACTACTGCTACTACTACTACTACTACTGCTGCTACTACTACTACTACTACTTTAGGGGTTTAGGGTTTAGGGGTTTAGGGTTTAGGGTTTAGGGTTTAGGGTTTAGGGTTTAGGGTTTAGGGTTTACGGTTTAGGGTTTAAGGTTTAGGGTTTAGGGTTTAGGGTTTAGGGGTTAGGGTTTAGGGTTTATAAAAGGTGTGTAGGGTTTGGGTCCGGAGTTTTGGCGGGTTTTGGCGGGTTTCGGGCGGGTTTCGACCGGGTTTCGAGCGGGCTTCGAGCGGGTAGGGTTTAGGGTTTAGGGTTTAGGGTTTAGGGTTTAGGGTTTAGGGTTTAGGGTTTAGGGTTTAGGGTTTAGGGTTTAGGGTTTAGGGTTTAGGGTTTAGGGGTTTAGGGTTTAGGGTTTAGGGTTTAGGGTTTACGATTAGCTGGGCTAAGAAATCACTAGGCCAGCAGTGTAGAAGTAAAAAACCCACCCGCCCAAAGAATCCCAAAACATTAAGAAAATATACACTTTCTCCCTAAACCCTAAAGGCCAACCTAACATGCCCTAAACCCTAGAAGCCACGCCTATGGGTTTTAGCACGTTTAGGGTTAGGGTTTAGTGTTCAGGGTTTTTGGTTAGGTTCGGGTTTTATGGTTTGAGGAATAAAAAAGGTTAGGGTTTTTATGGGTTTAGTTGGTTTAGGGTTTAAGTTTAGTTTAGGGTTTAGGGTTGTTAGGGTTTAGGGTTTAGGTTTGGTTTGATGGTTTAGGTTTAAGGTTTCGGGTTTAGGGTTTAGGTTTTAGGGTTATGGTTTAGGTGTTTCGGGTTTTGGTTTATAGGTGTCCGGTTTCGGTTTTACATTTGGGTGTAGGGGTTTAGGGTTTAGGGTTTAGGGTTTAGGGTTTAGGGTCTAGGGTTTACGATTAGCTGGGCTAAGAAATCACTAGCCCAGCAGTGTAATAGTAAAAAACCCACCCGCCCAAAGAATCCCAAAACATTAGGAAAATATTCACTTTCTTCCTAAACCCTAAAGGCCAACCAAACATGCCCTAAACCCTAGAAGCCACTACTAGGGTTTACGGTTTAGGGTTAAGGGTTTAGTGTTCAGGGTTTTGGATTAAGGGTTTGGGGTTTAGGGTTTAGGATTAAAGGTTTAGGGTTCAGGGTTTAGGGTTTAGGGTTTAAGGTTTATGGTTTAGGGTTTAGGGTTTAGGGTTTAGGGTTTAGGGTTCAGCAGCTCTGGGTCGAGCAGTTTCTAGTCAAGCTTACATTCTTAGACAAAAACCCACCCGCCCAAAGAATCCCCTAACATTAAGAAAATACAGAGTATTTTTTTTTCACAGCTTGTACTCCTCATCACCGTTGTTCGTTCCGGTGTTAAGTAAAGAAAAGAAAAGGCCAAAATCGCCTACAGGGTTGGTCGAAAATCCCCGACAGGGTTGGTCGAAAAGGCCAAAATCCCCTACAGGGTTGGTCGAAAAGGCCAAAATCGCCTACAGGGTTGGTCGAAAAGGCCAAAATCCTCGACAGGGTTGGTCGGAAAAGGCCAAAATCCCCTACAGGGTTGGTCGAAAAGGCCAAAATCCCCTACAGGGTTGGTCGAAAAAGCCAAAATCGCCTACAGGGTTGGTCGAAAAGGCCAAAATCCTCGACAGGGTTGGTCGGAAAAGGCCAAAATCCCCTACAGGGTTGGTCGGAAAAGGCCAAAATCCCCTACAGGGTTGGTCGAAAAGGCCAAAATCGCCTACAGGGTTGGTCGAAAAGGCCAAAATCCTCGACAGGGTTGGTCGGAAAAGGCCAAAATCCCCTACAGGGTTGGTCGGAAAAGGCCAAAATCGCCTACAGGGTTGGTCGAAAAGGCCAAAATCCTCGACAGGGTTGGTCGGAAAAGGCCAAAATCCCCTACAGGGTTGGTCGGAAAAGGCCAAAATCCCCTACAGGGTTGGTCAGAAAAGGCCAAAATCCCCTACAGGGTTGGTCGAAAAGGCCAAAATCGGCTACAGGGTTGGTCGGAGAAGGCCAAAATCGGCTACAGGGTTGGTCAGAAAAGGCCAAAATCCCCGACAGGGTTGGTCAGAAAAGGCCAAAATCCCCGACAGGGTTGGTCGGAAAAGGCCAAAATCCCCGACAGGGTTGCTCGAAAAGGCCAAAATCGGCTACAGGGTTGGTCCCGAAAAGGCCAAAATCCCTTACAGGGGTTTGGGGTAAAAAACTAAAACATATGGAAAGAGATGATTGTTTTATGGGTTTAGGTTTAGGTGTTTAGTATGGTTTAGGTAAGGTTAGGGTTATAAGGTTTTAAGGGTCTTAGGGTTTAAGGGTTAGGTTAGGGTTTAATGTAAAAAAGGAAAAAAAACAAGGTTTACGGGTTAAGGGTTTAAGGGTTTAGGGTTTAGGGTTTAAGTTAGGTTAGGTGTTTACGAGTAGCTGGGCTAAGAAATCACTAGCCCAGCAGTGTAATAGTTAAAAAACCAACCCGCCCAAAGAATACCAAAACATTAGTAAAATATACACTTTCTTCCTAAACCCTAAAGGCCAACCAAACATGCCCTAAACCCTAGAAGCCACTACTAGGGCTTACGGTTTAGGGTTTAGGGTTTAGTGTTCAGGGTTTTGGGTTAAGGGTTTGGGGTTAAGGGTTTAGGATTAAAGGTTTAGGGTTTAGGGTTTATAGAAGGTGTGTAGGGTTTGGGTCCGGAGTTTTGGCGGGTTTCGGGCGGGTTTCGGGCGGGTTTCGGGCGGGTTTTGGCGGGTTTCGGGCGGGTTTTGGCGGGTTTTGACAGGGTTTTTGCTTTTGCTTTTTTTGTGCAGGTGGCTCTGTTTTTTGCTGCCGAGCCCTGCCCTGCCCTGCCCCTGCTGTGCCCTGCTGTGCCCTGCTGTGCCCTGCTGTGCCCTGCTGTGCTCTGCGTCCTGCTGTGCCCTGCCCTGCCCTGTCCTGAAAGTGTGTAGGGTTGGGGTCCGGAGTTTTGGCGGGTTTTGGCGGGTTTTGAAAGGGTTTTTGCTTTTGCTTTTTTGTGCAGATGGCTTTGTTTTTTGCTGCCTCGAGCCCTTCCCTGCCCTGCCCCTGCTGTGCCCTGCTGTGCCCTGCGTGCTGCTGTGCCCTGCGTGCTGCCCTGCCCTGCCCTGCCCTGCCCTGCCCTGCCCCGACCCGTTTGCACTGCCCTGCCACGATAGAAGTTGTGTAGGTAGAAGGTGTGTAGGGTTTGGGTGTGGGGTTTTGGCGGGTTTTGGCGGGTTTCGGGCGGGTTTTGACAGGGTTTTTGCTTTTGCTTTTTTTGTGCAGGTGCAAATTTGCGATGAAAAGAAATTTTTCACAACATGCTTATTGCTATAGTCGTTACTCTGCCATCCGAACCGTTCAACACACACCTTCTATTTATCATTTGCTTGAGGGTTTAGGGTTTAAGGTTTAGGGTTTAGGGTTTAGGGTTTAGGGTTTAGGGTTTAGGGTTTAGGGTTTAGGGTTTAGGGTTTAGGGTTTAGGGTTTAGGGTTTATAGAAGATGTGTAGGGTTTGGGTCCGGGGTTTTGGCGGGTTTCGGGCGGGTTTCGGGCGGGTTTCGAGCGGGTTTCGAGTGGGTTTCGAGCGGGTTTTGGCGGGTTTTGACAGGGTTTTTGCTTTTGCTTTTTTTGTGCAGGTGGCTTCGTGTTGTGCTGCCTCGAGCCCTGCCCTGCCCCTGCTGTGCCCTGCTGTGCCCTGCGTGGTGCTGTGCCCTGCCCTGCCCTGCCCTGCCCCGACCCGTTTGCATTGCCCTGCCACGATGGAAGTTGTGTTGGATTTGGGTACGGAGTTCTGGCGGCTTTGTGTAAGCATTTTTTTTGGGCTGCCTGTGCCCTGCCCTCTCTTGCCCTGCTTCCCTGCCCTGCCCTGCCCTGCCCTGCCTGGGCCCGTTTGCACTGCCCTTCCACGTTGTCCCTCTTCTACCTAGAAAACGCACGACGATGCGACACATACGCACAGCATTCGAATCTCTTTAGCAGCGTAAGGCGCTGGCTTTGCTTGTATCGGGTATCGCTGCGATGGAGCTGCTTGTAACGGTCTTGGGATCCATGGCTGGAGATTCGATCTGTTTGAAAAGCTTGAGATGGCTGCGAAACATACATGGGATCTGCAATCGGGCCTTGGGGAAACGTTGCACATCTTGCAATGGCTGCAATTGTAGATCTTGCAGTGGATGCACACGACTAAAGATGCAGATTTCCACTTGCAGGCAACACATACAGTCCGCACGGTGGCGAAGCTCTCCATGGCTTTGTACAGACGGTCTAAACTTCACGGATGCAGTAGGTGCTGGGGTGGTGCCGGAGGTCGGCCAGGAAGGTGTCCACTGGGATGTGCTCCGGCGCGCGTGCCAAAGAATCCAAACGGAGGATGCCGTTGTTGAATAACCGGTAAGCCACCCAGTGCAGGTTGTCCCGATTCTGCACAGCCCCTACAGCTCCCTGCAGCTCGCGGACGGTCGTCACGGGTCTCAAAGGCATCTCCCACATGACCCGATCGTACGTGTCCATGGCCTTCGACTGGAGTGCTTGAGCCAAGACTTCGGAGGAGTAGACGCCATCTGGAGCCATGTGGTCCTGGATGTTTTCTCCACGTTCATGGCCACCTTCTTCAAGAAGAACGAGCACGGCCTTCTCCATGTCCTCCGGAGCGAAGTGCCTTGCCCCCAAAGCATTGTTCAGAGCATGCAGCCCGCAAAGGGCGCGCTGCTGCTGATCGAAATAAGGCTCGCCCGGTTCTGCTGCTCCTCTTGGGGCGGTTGCCGCTGTTGGCGTGGCCGCGGTGCTGTTGCTGCAAGTGTCTTTGCGAAGATGCTTGGCCACCGGCACATGTGCCACGGAATTTTCGGCGGCTCGCTTACCCGTGCCAACAGTAGCTTGGCTCGGTGTTGCTGCGGCGCCGGCCACGGGCTTAGCCTTGCTCTTGGCTGAACTCTTGGCCTTGGCTTTGGCTTCGGGCTTGCACGGGCACGTCTTTCTGTGAGCCTGAATGGCAGCTTTGGTGTCGGGAGCTTCTTTGCCGCACAGCGGGCAGTGCCAGGGTCGGACGCCCTCCTCCGCATCCTCGCCGTGCCATGTCCCCATCTTCGCGAAATCAGGCTTGCCCAGCTCCTGCAATCGCTTCGAGTAGACTTCCTTGCTCTGCGGAGGCTTGAACAAGGCACGCCAGAGTGGCGGACCATCCCTCTGCGCTTGCTGAAACTTCAACTTGTGCAGAGCCCACTCAGCGTTCTTGTTGAATCGCAAAGCCCTCGGGTTGAAGTGCTCCAGGGTGCACAATGCCTGCTCGGGGCAGCGGCTCATGGCGACGTACGCTTGACCTTCCTGGGTGACCGTGTGGTCCAAGCGTGCGTGGACTCCGTCGTGCATCGTGGCTGCCTGGCTCTTGTGGATGGTGATGGCTTTAGCGAGCACGAGCGGGAATTGACGTCTTTCCGCTTTGTTGCAGTCCTTGTCCACGTACGTGCCCGAGCGATGGAGAATGGCCACTGAGTTGGTGCCGTGCTCCGCTCGCCAGATGGTTCCGTCATTCTTTTCGAAGGCGACCCAGATCCTTTCCACCTCTCCGCTGGTCTCGTCGATGTCGATGTGCTCCACGGCGCCACAAGCCTCGTTAACCAAGCCATCCTCCACGTCGATGTTGTGCCGCAGCATAACACGCAAGCCGACCGAAAGCTGCAGCAAGGTCTCGAGTCCTCCAGTGTCCTCTGGATCTGTCCAGATGGCTGCTGGGTCCAGCGGAGCTCCCGTCTTGACGTTGAAGTCCACGGCGGGTTTCGGGCGGGTTTTGACAGGGTTTTGGCTTTTGCTGTTTTTTGTGCAGGTGACTTTTTTTTTGCTGCCTCGAGCCCTGCCCTGCCCCTGCTTTCGGGCTCTCGCGGAACAACAAATTTGCAATGACATTTTTCACAACATGCTTATTGCAAATATCATGACCCTGCCATCCGAACCGTCCAACACACACCTTCTATTTATCATTTGCTTGAGGGTTTAGGGTTTATAGAAGGTGTGTAGGGTTTGTGTCCGGAGTTTTGGCGGGTTTTGGTGGGTTTTGACAGGGTTTTTGCTTTTGCTTTTTTGGTGCAGGTGGCTTTGTTTTTTGCTGCCTCGAGCCCTGCCCTGCCCCTGCTTTCGGGTTTCCAGGAAACAACAAATTTGCGATGAAAAGACATTTTTCACAGCATGCTTATTGCTATTGTCATGAACTTGCCATCCAAACCGTGCAACCCACACCTTCTATTTATCATTTGCTTGAGGGTTTAGGATTTAGGGTTTAGGGTTAAGGGTTTAGTGTTCAGGGTTTTGGGTTAAGGGTTTGGGGTTTAGGGTTTAGGATTAAAGGTTTAGGGTTTAGGGTTTAGGGTTAAGGGTGAAGGGTTAGCACCAGTAGAGCAGGCGCTTCCAGACTGCAACGAAGCGAGCCACATCGCCCCTCCCCACCCCACCATCAGAACCCCCTACCTCCACGAGAACACACCACACCCACCAATGCCAGGCCACAACGGCAGCACCATCAGCCCCACCTACATCCCCCCAACCACCATACCCAACCTCCACTACCCCAACCAAACCCCGCTGCCACCGCCGCCCCGCCCCCGGGCAGCCTACAACTCGAACTTTGTGCCGTGTTACGCATGCCAGCGCTGCCTGGCCGCAGTCCGGACAGGAAATGGCACCTCGGCAGCATCTACCTTTGATCGGCAGTACATTAGTCAGCTCACATACCTACCTGAGGCAGAACACCACGCAGCGACCGCTGCTCGAACCCCTTGCCCCGCATCACCGGCAAGGGCCGTGGCGGATTCAAAAGCAACATCCTAGGATAGCCGTTTCACTCGCACACCATTCTTCCAGATCGATAAAAACAATGGTCGCGTGCATTGGAAGCAGCGCGAAACCACAAGCCTGCAGCGAGCTAGAAGCGAAAGAAGCCGTGAAGCCCAGTGAGCCAAGAAGGGTAGGCTGGAAAGGGTTCGAGAGTTGTAGGGTTAAAGGTTAAGGGTTTTCGGTTTAGGGTTGGGGGTTAAGGGTTAAGGGTTAAGGGTTCAGGGTTTAGGGTTCAAGCTTAAGGGTTTAGGGTTTTAGGTTTAAGTGTTAAGGGTTAGAGGTTAAGGGTTTAGTGTTCAGGGTTTTGGGTTAAGGGTTTGGGGTTTAGGGTTTAGGATTAAAGGTTTAGGGTTTAGGGTTTAGGGTTTAAGGTTTAGGGTTTAGGGTTTAGGGTTTAGGGTTAAGGGTCTAGGGTTAAGAATTTGGGGTTAACAGTTAAGAGTTAAGGGGTAAGGGTTCAGGGTTTGAGGTTAAGGATTCAGGGTTTGGGGTCAAGGGTTAAGGGTTAAGGGTTTAGGGTCCTCGAGATTCGCAGCCGGCTTTCATTAAAAGACACATTTTTTGAACACAAATTATCACTTGAAAATCACCAGCAATTTTCCAAATTACCGGAAGCAAGAAAGCAAAAATCTCGAATTTAGAGCTGCTTGTCCTTTTCCGCAAAGGACAAGCGTGACTAAATGCACAAAATCCTGGATTAAGAGCTGTTTGTCCCTTCCCGAAAAGGGCAAGCGCGACTAAATCTGCAAAATCCTAGATTGAGAGCTGGTTATCCTTTTCCGGTGAGGACAAGCGAGACAAAATGCACAAAATCCTGGATTTAGAGCTGCTTGTCCTTTTCCAAAAAGAACAAGCCCAGCTAAATCTACAAAATCCTGGATTTAGAGCTGCTTCTCCTTTTCCCAAAAGGACACACGCGACTAAATGCACAAAAACCTGGATTTAGAGCTGCTTGTGTATTTAAAGTGAATAGTTTTAGTAAAAATTGAAAATTGGACGGGGTTAGGGGCTTAGGGGCTTATTCCTTGAACTCCCTGAAAGACCCTCAAGCAAACATGTTCGAAGAGCTTGTTCACGATGTCCCGCCGAGGTTTCCGCGCTTCTCTCGGCCTCCGTGATAGGCGCTTCGGCGCCGGTTTTCCGTCTTTGGGCATCGGCCAGCTTGTAGTTGCAGCTCTCGCGGTGCTGCCTGGCCTGCTCCAACTTGTTCTGGCGTCTGCGCAGTGCATTCGCCGCAGAGTCACGCTTCGACGTCAAGTTTGACTGTCGAGTTAGCGGTCCTGTGCAAGTACAGTCGACACCATGCTAAGGCTGAAAGTCTAACGACCCATTTACAGAAACACGCATTGTGTGTACGTGCGCGGGTTCGAATCCCACCCCTGTCATTTTGCTCCTTTAGAGCTGCTTGTCCTTTTCCGAAAAGGACAAGCGCGACTAAATGCACAGAAAACTTGGATTAAGAGCTGCTTGTCCTTTTCCGAAAAGGACAAGCACGACTAAGAGCACAAAATCCTGGATTTAGAGCTGCTTGTCCTTTTCCGAAAAGGACAAGCGCGACTAAATCAGCAAAATCCTGGATTAAGAGCTGCTTGTCCTTTTCCGAAAAGAAGAAGCGCGACTAAATCTACAAAATCCTGGATTTAGAGCTGCTTGTCCTTTTCCGAAAAGGACAAGCGCGACTAAATGTAGAAAACCGGAAGGCTAAGAGCAGCCACACGAAAAGAAAGGGGGGGACCTCGAGATTCGCAGCCGGATTTCATTAAAAGACACATTTTATGAACAGAATTTATCACTTGAAAATCACCAGCAATTTTCCAAATTTCCGGAGGCAAGGATGTAGAAAATCTCGAATTTAGAGCTGCTTGTCCTTTTCCGAAAAGGACAAGAGCGACTAAATGCACAAAAAACTTGGATTAAGAGCTGCTTGTCCTTTTCCGAAAAGGACAAGCACGACTAAATGCACAAAATCCTGGATTTAGAGCTGCTTGTCCTTTTCCGAAAAGGACAAGCGCGACTAAATCAGCAAAATCCTGGCTTAAGAGCTGCTTGTCCTTTTCCGAAAAGGACAAGCGCGACTAAATCTACAAAATCCTGGATTTA
>CAJNDT010004744.1:0-11412 GCA_905221615.1 Symbiodinium sp. CCMP2592
GGTGCGCGTTACTACCGGGGATCCGATCTATCTCCAATCGGTGAACACATATGGGCGAAGGATGTTTCAATCCGACCAGAAACATCGGGGAAGCAGGGAGCGTGTGCTGCGGGACATTCTCTTATAAGGCGCCTAAAATAAGGCCATCCCAGTACTAAGTACGCTGGGGGTTGCCTTCGAAGACCTTCACACTCTCATACTTCCCACGCATGCATTCACTGAACATGTCCAAGCCAAGGACTGATTTTTGGTGCAAGCGACTCGGCTGCAATTAAACACGTGCATGTCCACGGCCATCATCAACATATATGTTAACTCAACATGTGCTCGCCCAGGCATTGCTCTGGTGGTCGCAACTCGGCTGCAATCAAACATGTCCACGTCTAGAGCGTGCTTGCGTCATGCTTGCGTCATGCTTGCGTCATGCTTGCATCAATTTCCCTGCCGAAGCCAAGGCGCGGTCAGATGAGGCGAGAGCCGCCTCCAGACTGCATCTAGAATCTAGACGCAAACCTCGAGTCCGCACAAGCCTTTCAGGGAGTTTTCAAGGGTTAGTCTGGCAGAATTGCCTCGCTTATTGGTGCTTTGGGAATGAAAACCTCTTGGAGAATTGTTTCGCTTATTGGGGCGTTAGGAAGGAAAACCTCTTGCAGAATTGTTTCGCTTATTGGGGCGCTAGTAAAGAAAATCTCTGGCAGAATTGCTTCGCTTATTGGAGCTTTTGGAATGAAAAACTCTTGCAGAATTGTTTCGCTTATTGCGGCGTTAGGAACCAAATTCTCTGGCAGAATTGTTTCGCTTATTGGGGCTTCAGGACTGAAAACGTCTTGCAGAATTGTTTCGCTTATTGGGGCGTTAGGAACCAAATTCTCTGGCAGAATTGTTTCGCTTATTGGGGCTTCAGGAATGAAAACCTCTTGCAGAATTGTTTCGCTTATTGGGGCGAGATCATTATTGGCGAAAGAGTCATGTGGTCAGGTGTCGCCGGCAGTACACAGCAAATCAACCTTGTCGACGATGACGTCAGAGCCAAGGTACAGCCTCGATCGCAACTCGACTACAACAAGCTACGCTGTGTTGTCTTGTGATTGCATTCATTCCCTGCACGTGCGAAATCTCGATGTATGCTAGGTGTTGGCATGGACCGCCCCCTACGTGCATGCACTGCTTGCAAAGCTTCCTTGCGCATCCTGGTTGCGAACCACCTGGCAATCCTTATCCTCGTGCAGCTTATGAAGGACATCTCTTGCAAAGCTCCTCCTCCGTGGCTGTAGCTATTTTCTAGGTAGAGCCACAGCGTACTCCAGCCGAAGTACAGCTGGAATAGTTTCGGTGTCCCACTCAGGAAGACAAACAGGTGCGCGAGTGAAAAAACATATTCGGCCCCATGCATCTTTCACGAGTGTTCTAAGATGTGCACACAGCTGACTTTCCAGCTGCTTTCATTGAAGTGCCGCGGCGATCAAAAGCAGCAGCTGGAGTTGTAGAACTTGCTACTTAGCTTTTCCCTCTTCTTCTGCAGCCATGGGCAAGTCGACCCCGCGCAAGTCTGCCGGCAAGCACGTCGCCAAGGATGGCAAGGGCAAGGCCAAGTATCCGCCCGGCGTTCCCTTCTACAAGCTACTCGCGAAGGCGTCCCTCCGCAGCTGGCCCGACGAGGATGGTCGCATGCTCTTGACGGCGAAGCAAGCTCCTTCGGACTATTTCACTGCTTCTAAGCTGGCAGAGCAGCTAACAGCGGAATCCTCCGAGTGCATTGCTCGGCTTGGCTTGGGGGTCAGCATGGCTTCTGCGTCGCTGGAATCTTGTTCAGGAGCTCTGGCGGCGCTACCGACGTCTTCGGCCGACAAGAAGTTTGCGCGGACCGGGATTCCCGCCGTCAAGAAGCTTCTGGAAGCTCTCCGTGACTCGCTCGCTGTGGTCAACATGACGAACAAGGAATGTGCAGATGCTTCGTCGGCATCGCCACACATCGAGAAGGTGCTGAAGAAGTTGGGGAAGAAGGAGGCGCTGAAACAGCAAGTCAAGGACTTTGCGCGCCTGGCGGACACCGGCTCCCGCATGTACGCAGGTGCCATGGCCGGCCTGGAGCTCTGCGCCCTGGCGGCCAACCCGAAAGCCTGGGCCAAGAAGATCCCGGAGGAGCCGAAGCAGGACACGGCCGTGCAGAAGTTCGTCCGCAAGAAGACTCTCGAGAGTTGCGCGCAAGCCGTGGCAGCGACCAATGCTGCTCGCTTGGAAGCCAAGGCTCCACGTAAGAAGCGGGCTTTCGGAGACAGCAGCAATGAAAGGGAAGCCGACTCCGGCTCCGAGTCCGATCAGAACTCCGGGGACAAAGCCTCTGACATCGGCAGTGACAAGGATTCCCGCTCCTCGTCCACCTCCCATGGAAGCGACAAGAAAAGGAAGGCGAAGAAGCCCAAAGCTCCGAAGAAGAAGCCCCCGGGGGCGGAGAGGTCAGCTGCGGAGAAGCCGCCTGCAGTCGAACTCGCTGTGGACGACGAGGAGGACGAAGCGGAGGAGGATGCAGCCGCCGACCCGCATCTGTCTTGGGAAGAGTCGGAGGTGAGCAAGTTTGCCCACGAGTTGCAGACCATGGTCGCGAATCAAGACACGAAGAAAGAGCGTCTCCCCTTGTCCGCGTTGGTCGCTCTGTTGGATAACGTGCCCGAGGCCGTGTTGGCGGAGCATGGACTTGCCAAGGCTCTGCAAACGTTGAAGCAGATGACTCGCTTACCAAAGAAGGAAAAGTTGATCAAGATCTTCGAGAGCATGCAGGGCATGGTTGACAAGGCAAAGAGCGTGCACGAAGAGGTCCGTGCTGCTCCGGACGCAGGCTTGCCCGAGGCGCCTGCGCCGCCAGAAGACGCGCCTGCCGAAGTTCCGGAGATCGCAGAGAAGGAGCCGGGCGACGACTGAACGCCCGCGGGAGCTTTCAGAGTTGTGGCAGCGCGAATAGCACAGGCGCGGCCCTTATGTCCTTTTGTTGTGCAGAATCTGACTTCAGTGTAAGCTGTGTGTCGGATGCGAAGTCAAAATCGTGGATACCGTGCAGCTGCATGCCCCTGCTTCATATCGAGCCCTGCGCTGCAGTGCTGCGCATTCAACGGAACAAGTTACCAGCCCTGGCTCGAGCTATAGCATTTCAATAAGAACACTTCGCTGCGATCTCGCGAGCTTCTTGGTCAAAGCCATGCCTTCCGTGTGTCCTGGCACAGCAAGCTCTGCTTGTGTCTTCTCGCCGCAAAACCCCGGCCGTGCAGCCCACCGATGCAAGTTTCCAACGTGTGCCCCTTGCCGGCAAATCAATGGAAGGAGCCACTGTTGCACGTGCATGTGCGGAGGGAGGCAAGCAATGGCAAACGGCATCGCATCCGTGCTTGACTTTTTTCGACCGGCTGAGGTCTTATGTGATCCGCACCGTCTAGCCACCGCCTGCGTCCAGCAACGGTCGCGTGGACACATCAAACGCTTGCTGCTGGCCCTGACGCCCGAGTACCAGCGTCTTGCCGTGGAGCGCGTGCCGAATGAATTCCGTGGCTACTTCCAGGCAGAGCTGGCCAAGCCGAAGATGTGCATGGGCATGGATGGCGAGCGATGCACTTTCGCGCTGGCAACACGTGGAGGCCCAGCTCAGGTGATGGGCCGAGCCACGCGCTGCCTGTTCTGTCGACCCGAAGATCTTTGGCCTCTGTGTGAAGACGACGCTGGCAAGCGAGAGGCAGGGTGCGTTGCGTGCGCTTTTAGTATTGTTGCGTTGCATTATGATGCATTCTATCCTCCGCCAGGTGCTGGGCAAGCTCCGTCGGATGTCGACAGCCAGCCGTGCCCGTGCTCTGGCAGAGCGCTTGCCGCCTGAGGCCGTGCAGTACTTTCAAGCAGAGTTGCACGGCCCCAAGCGTGCGGCCCCGCCCGGCGTCGTCTGCTGGACAAGCAGCACCTCCCGGACTTGTGGAAGGGCGCCTTGGCGTCGCGGCAAGCAGCCGGAGCCCCCGCATCGGCTGCGATGAAGAAGAAGTATCGAGAGCGGGTGCTGGAAGACAGGGCTCGGGCGCGGCGCCGCATGGGCCGGCCAGCAGAGCGAACCCGAGCTGGCGAGGCCGTCGAGAACACCACTGGGTTGCCTCCGGCGAAGCGGCGCAAATTGGCCGAGGACTTCGAGCGCTGGTGCCTGTTCGACTCGTGGAGCCTGTGCGACAGCTGCGGCCTCCTCGCGCCTTGCGACCTCACAGAGAGCCGGCTCGGCAGGCCGCAGCAACCCACGCATCTCTCGGGCAAGTGCTCCAGGTGCAAAGCAGTGCGGGCGCAGCCGGTCGTGACGATGGCAGATGTGCCGGAAGCGTTGCGTGGGCTCACTCCGGAAGCTGCGCAAGCCCTGTCACCCTTGGAGATCGATGTGGGGCCGGTCATTCGTTGCCGAGCACAAGTCCGGCTACCGTCAGAAGACGACGCTGATCCGTTTCCGCTGGCACACGACGGCGGTGAAGAAGCGCATCAAGCTGTTGCAGGCCAGGGATTCGGAGTAGATCTCTTTGTCTCTAGGTATCATACTTGTCGCTCGTGCCTTGGCCAGGACCTGGACATGCGGGCAAAGGCCCGTGCGGCTTACGACTTCCTGATGGAATCGGACGACACTCCCTACGCGACCTTCGTGGGCGAGCACGGGGAGTTTCTGCGGGAGCATCCCGGGGCAGACGAGCTTACTCGCCGCCGCAGGCTGCAGTTCATTGAGCGCGTGGGCGTGGAGTGCGCCCTCTGGCCGGTCCTCTTCTGGGACGTCAAGAACACCTTCACGCACGAACGTGCCACGGATCCCAGGCGGGTGATTCGCCAGGAGCGGGCCGCGACCTTGGAGCAAGTGCTGAACACCGGTCGGCACAGTGCTGGCGAGAGCGACAGCGAGAGCGACAGCAACAGCGACGAGGAAAGCCAACACAGCGACGAGGAGGCCGCGGAGGACGCTGGTACCACACGTCACAGCATGAAGCGGCTGTTTGCTGCCTTGGCGCTAGGTCGCCTGCTGGGCTACGCCGCCGACTTCCAGCTGCTGCAGTTCGTGTACGACTTGAACCTCTGGACCAGCATCGGCTCCAAGAAGAACTTGCAGCTGCCGACACCCATGCGCCTCATGGTCAAGGGCGAGGCCTTCAGCCCTGACTACTGGCGCGGCGTGCACTATGCCTTGCTGGACATGGTGCGGCAAGTGGGCTACCCTCGCATCTTCTTCACCATCGCCCCCTACGAGTGGAGCTTCCCGTACCACGAGTGGGTCCGCGACGAGATGCAGAAGCTGCTCAAGGAACGCCTCTTCCTGCCGGTGGCGGAGACATTGCACATGGTGCACGTCATGGTCCAAGCTGTGAAAGGCTTGCTCTTGGGGCAAACAGGGGGATGGGCGCGGCAGCAGGCTTGGACGAGCAACATCTTTCGGGTTCTTGACGAGCACGGTCGAGCCCGCCGCCTGCACTACTTCTTGCGTCTGGAGTATCAAGACGGGACCCGCAAGGCAGCCACCCAGGACTACCACGGCTCCGGCAGAGTCCACGTGCACGTCGTCATCTTCGTCAAGCCCGAGGACGTCGAGCAGCTGAACCTCGTCGAGACCGTGTCCGCCACGCTGCCCGAAGATGCAGACCTCCGCGGCTACGTCGAAGGCAGCCAATATGACCGGGACAAGAAGAGCGGCTGGCCCGTCCACGAAGCACCGACTTTCTTCGACCGCGAGGCAGGCGCCTGGCGCCTTCAGCACACGGAGGACGACCACGCGGCGGGCTTGCGCCCCTACATCGTGGACTTGATGGAGGTGCTCCACTGCCACCAAGACTTCCAGATGTGCGACGACGACGGCCTGCTTCGCGCCTACGTTACCAAGTACGTCAGCAAGTTCTCGGATGCGGCCAGTGAGGAGTGGCTGAACGACGACGCGGAGGCCATGAGCATCGCGGCCACCGTGCTCATGCGTTACCGGCCGCTGGAGCCCGAGATGGTGCTGCAGCTCTTCGGCGCCAAGTTCCGGCAGTGGCACCTCTCCACGCAGAGCGGCGGCAAGCGCGATTTCGTGGCGCCGTACCCGGACCAGGATCCCAAGCCGCGCGAGGTGGAGCTATACGAGCAGGCGGAGTGGGCCTGTGGGCGCATCAGCCTCCTCGACTATCTACGTAAGACCACGGCCGAAGGGAAGATCTGCCACTGGCTCAAGAAGAAGCACAGGGAATCCGGCAGCGAGGCCACCCTGGAGGAGTTTGCTGCGAGCTACGTGATGCAGGGCGAGAAAGTCGTGGCCGCCCAGACCGTCTCCAAGTTCAACGACCGCTTCTTCGGTCAGTGGCTCATGCTTCATGTTCCCTTCGAGAAGGCCACGGACTTCTGCCTGCCCCAGAACCTCGCGCGACGGCTCCCGGAAGCCCACAAGTACTTCGCCATGGCGGTCCTCTGCGAGCATCCTGTGGCGCAGGCCATGTGGCAGGACGACGAGAAGATCCGCGCGGAGCTGAAGATGGAGGCGCACACCAAGGACCACGTGGACACCATCCTCGCCATGATCCGCGCTCACCGCGGCATGCTTCAGGAGTACCTGGACGGCTCGCTGGATGCCCGAAAGGAGCAGCAGGCCCAAGAGAAGCGCCGCGGCAAGGCCTCCAAGAAGAAAGCGGGTCCAGTGGATGCCAGCAAGTTCAACAGAGAGCAACTCCGCGCCTCCTCTGCATCAGCCTCTGCATGTGAAGCAAGCGTGCAAATTAAAGCTTCGCTCCTGACCTGCTGCGAGGCTTCAAAGAGCGCGTGGACACCGCCGTGGACCGCGCGTTGACCATCGAGGAAACAGAGGACGAGGGCGAGGCAGACCGTCTACGACAAGAAGCTCGAGGCAGCAAGGCCAACGTTTGCCTGGGGCCCCCTGGCACTGGCAAGACCACCGTGATCTTCTCGTGCATCGATCGGGCTTTGGCCAAGGGCGGCAAAGTCTTGATGGCTCTGCCGACGGCCCAGCTGTCCAGTCGCATGAAGGAACGCTACGGTCACAACGTGGACATCGACACCTGCCACGCTGCCTTCGGCCTTCATGAGGCTGCTGAGCACGGAGAAGCTTCCTTGCTCGGCATGTACTCTCTCATCGTCGTCGACGAGCTCTCGCAGCTTGACATGGTCAACTTCGAGAAGATCCTGAAGCTTTGGGTAGCTGCGGACCGCGTGCCCGCATTGGCGCTGCTGGGCGACCGGTACCAGATGGCGGGCGTGGGAGAGCAGCGGCCATGGCACTCGCGCCTGTGGACCTTGTACTGCTACCGTGTCGCCCTGCACAAGATGTACCGGTGCAAGGACAAGGAGCATGCCAAGCTCCTGGCGGTACTCAGGACCGGCAAGCCGAGCGCCCAGCTCTTGCGACGGCTCCGCAAGAAGATGGCTTGGAAGCCGCCTGGCCCCCCCACGGTGAAGGGGCTGCGGAAGCTCCTGAAGTCCAAGCCCCACACGACCATCCTCACGTGCACCAGGCGAGGTGCTGCTTCGGTCAACGCAGCTGCCTTGAAGGCCCTCTTTCCCAACTACGCTCCCCTTGTGACTTTGCCGGCTGACGTGGACGCGAACCCCGAGAACTACGTGCAGGGCAAGCTGAAGCCGGCTGACGAGCTGCAGCCCTCCGCCATGCCCGTCTACAAGGGCATGAAGGTTTACCTGACACGCAACGTGCGGAAAGACATCGACTTCATCAACGGCATGGAGGCGACCGTCCTGAAGTATGACGACGGCACGGGCGGCCTCCTGGTCAAGACTGCCACCGACTATGTGGTCAGCGTCTGGCCGTGGACGGACCCGGAAAGGGGCGGCTTGGTCTACTATCCCGTCCGGCCCGGCTACGCGTCCACCATCCTCAAGTTTCAGGGTGCAGAGCTACCTCACGTCGTCGTCTACTTGGATGCCCCGAAGGTTCCCGCCGCGGCCTACACGGCCATCAGTAGGGTCGGTTACTACAAGGACTTCCTGCTGGCGGGCATCTTCACGGAGCATCATTTCACCCCGGCGAAATGATCTAAAGTGAGACTCGCTTCACATCGGCGGGTGACAAATGTACAGGTCGCCATTCAATTCACAACCACACGTGCTTTGCGAGCAATATGTTGTGCGGGCAGTGTAGAGCACAGTGCACGCCCACGACAGACAGCGCTCGAGGCGGCAAAACAAGGTTGCTCGCAATTGTGCTGTGCCGCATCTCGCGATTGATTTGTCACATGCATATGTCTTGATGCCTGCTAATCCCACCATACAGACTGCAAGCAACATGGTTGCATAGACCGTGAAGTTGTCTCGCTTCTGCAATTTTGGCTGCAAGCGACCGCAAATTGTCATGTCACGCATATGACTAAATGCAAATTGCCTTCACAAACACCCTCTCATGGCCGCACTTTCTCAAATCACTGCTCAAAGCTTTAGCCCTTCTTCTAAACCATATAAGCCCCCCTTGCTAGGGGGGGTTGGGGGGGTAGACAACCCTAAACCCGTTCAAGGTTTGAAATTAGGGTGGGAGGGCGGGCATTGCAGCTCATGCGCCGACCCCAACCACTTCATGGAGGGGTCGACAGCGCACTCGCAGCGAAAACCCTAAACCCTAAACCCTAAACCCTAAACCCTAAACCCTAAACCCTAAACCCTAAACCCTAAACTGAAGGCCGACCCCCACCGCAGCGAATGGGGTCGGCCGCAGCAGGCGGACCGGAAGGCGCCTGCCGGACCGTAGGCGATGGCTGAAAAGCGAGCCGTAGGTCCTGGACCTCAGGTCCACGCGGCTCCAGTGAATAGGCCGCTACTGGCAGCCTATATAGTAATAACCCTAAACCTCAGTGCAAACCGGCCGGGCGGCCCTGGATTCCTCCTTTCTGGGCCCCGGTAAACCTTGGTGCAAATGGCCGGGCACGCTTGAAATCCTCCTTGCTGCCTTTAAAGAGCCTTAAATTAAAGACCCAGGGACGGTTCCGAGCCCTGGACCGAGGAGCACCAGGGCACAGTTTAGTGGAGCCACACGAAAAGAAAGAGGGAGACCTCGACTTGGGCACCTGGCCCTAATTAAAATGCACATTTTATATAAAGAATTTAACAAAGCAAAATCAGCAGCGATTTTCCAGATTTTTGGAGGGCAGGGAAGAGTTTAGTGGAGCCACACGAAAAAAACGGCCCTGTTTTGCTGCAGAATGTGGCCTTGACCGCTTTGGGCCCACATGGACACCGGAAAGTTTAGTGGCGGCACACATAAAGAACGGCCCTGTTTTGCTGCAGAATGTGGCCCCGACCCCTTTGGGCACACACGAGCACTCGAGGGTCCATTTTTCGATCCTAAGCTCAGGGACGGTTCCGAGCCCTGGACCGAGGAGTCCCAGGGCACAGTTTAGTGGAGCCACACGAAAAGAAAGAGGGGGACCTCGACTTGGGCACTTGGCCCTCATTAAAATGCACATTTTATATAAAGAACTTAACAAGGCAAAATCAGCAGCAATTTTCCAGAATTTCTGCGGCCCCGGTAAAACCTGGTGCATGGGCGGGGACCTGGATTCCTCCTGCTGCTTTAAAGAACCTAAAATTAAGGCCCGGAGCCGGAAAATTAAGAACCGGAGCTAAAAAATCAAGGACAGACCTAAAAGCAAGCGACCCGGAGCCGAAAATTACAGGCCCGTAATTAAGGGCCAGGCTAAGAATTACGGCACCGGAGCTTTAACATAGGACCGGACCTAAAATTAATGGACCCGGAGCCTAACTTTAAAGGCCCGGGGCTTAAAATAACGTAATTAAAATTAAGGAACCAAGAGCCTAGCGCAGCCCCCACAAAGCCTGCAGAAGGTCCTCCCCCGTAAACCCTGCAAAGGCCCCAGAGGCCACAAGCCCCCCGAAGCCACCCAGAAGGCCCTTTGGGTCACTTTGGGGCCTGGAGATTGTCACTTTGGGGCCTGGAGATTGTCACTTGGGGGCCTGGAGATTGTCACTTTGCGCCTGGAGTTTTTCACTTTGGTGTTGTGGAAAAGTTGGCCTGGTCTGGTTGAAGTTTTTGCAGGTTTTGCGAGGTTCTTAAAGGCTCAGAATGGTTTTTAAAAGTTTTATCTGGTTTTTGTAGCTGTTTCAATAGGTTTTAAGTAGTTTTGAAGGTGGGCAAAAAGGTGTCCAGAAGGTCTCCAGAAGGCCCCCACAAAGCCTGCAGAAGGTCCTCCCCCGTAAACCCTGCAAAGGCTCCAGAGGCCACAAGCCCACCGAAGCCACCCAGAAGGCCCTTTGGGTCACTTTGGGGCCTGGAGATTGTCACTTTGGGGCCTGGAGATTGTCACTTTGCGCCTGGAGATTGTCACTTTGGCGTTGTGGAAAAGTTGTTTGGTGTTGTTGCTTCCAAACCATATAAGCCCCCCTTGCTAGGGGGGGTTGGGGGGGTAGACAACCCTAAACCCGTTCAAGGTTTGAAATTAGGGTGGGAGGGCGGGCATTGCAGCTCATGCGCCGACCCCAACCACTTCATGGAGGGGTCGACAGCGCACTCGCAGCGAAAACCCTAAACCCTAAACTGCAGGCCGACCCCCCACCGCAGCGAATGGGGTCGGCCGCAGCAGGCGGACCGAAAGGCGCCTGCCGGACCGTAGGCGACGGCCGAAAGGCAAGCCGTAGGTCCTGGACCTCAGGTCCACGCGGCTCCAGTGAATAGGCCGCTACTGTCAGCCTATAAAGTAATAACCCTAAACCTTGGTGCAAACGGCCGGGGACGCCTGGAATCCTCCTTTCCGGGCCCCGGTAAACCTTGGTGCAAATGGCCGGGGACGCCTGGAATCCTCCTTGCTGCCTTTGAAGAGCCTTAAATTAAAGACCCGGGACGGTTCCGAGCCTTGGACCGAGGAGCCCCAGGGCACAGTTTAGTGGAGCCACACGAAAAGAAAGAGGGGGACCTCGACTTGGGCACCTGGCCCTAATTAAAATGCACATTTTATATAAAGAATTTAACAATGCAAAATCAGCAGCGATTTTCCAGATTTTTGGAGGGCAGGGAAGAGTTTAGTGGAGCCACACGAAAAGAACGGCCCTGTTTTGCTGCAGAATGTGGCCTTGACCGCTTTGGGCCCACATGGACACCGGATGGTTTAGTGGCGGCACACAGAAAGAACGGCCCTGTTTTACTGCAGAATGTGGCCCCTTTGGGCACACACGAGCACTCGAGGGTCCATTTTTCGATCCTAGGCTCAGGGACGGTTCCGAGCCCTGGACCGAGGAGCCCCAGGGCAGAGTTTAGTGGAGCCACACGAAAAGAAAGAGGGGGACCTCGACTTGGGCACCTGGCCCTCATTAAAATGCACATTTTATGTAAAGAATTTAACAAGGCAAAATCAGCAGGAATTTTCCAGATTTCTGGGCCCCGGTAAACCTTGGTGCAAATGGGCGGGGACCCCTGGA
>CAJNDT010004745.1:0-11393 GCA_905221615.1 Symbiodinium sp. CCMP2592
AGGAAAACTTTGGTCATGGTCAGCACATTTGCATCCGGTGGGATGGTAACGGCGGCATCTGTGGTTTCGGGCTTGCCATCTTGGTTATAAACCATAGTGACCACGAACCTGGACTTAGTGTTGAGGAGGACACCAAGCGCGATCTCTTGCGGTGTATACTGTGCGAGCTGTGAATCGGACAACTTGAACATGTCCAGAAGATAATTGTGTTGGCCAGTAAAGAGATCAGGGCGATCGTTCTGAAGGTGTCTTGTTGAGTGTGCCAACCACCTTCCGACTCTGTTGGGCTTGGAAAGAATGTGGAAGCACATCTCTGGTGAGAGACCTGTTACCTCTGCCAGTCTTGGCACTGAGGAGGAATAGTCATATTCTCCGGATGCATCAAGACTCACACATTGTTTTACCTCCGGTGGGAGGCCTGTCTGAAGGTGATGTGCAAGCATCGTACAAAACTGGCGTGGATCACGAGCGTGATTACCCACGTTGTTATCCCAGTATAAAAGGGGACTGTTGTCCCATGGTCCTTGAAGGACTCCTTCGTAGAGCCTGACTCCATGTCTGGAGATTGGAGTGAGCCTTGCTCGACTCACATGGCCGCATCGTGAGATCAGTTCAGCAAGATCTCTTGGATGCGGATTGAACACCTGTTGGTGACCCATGTAAATGTATGGAGGCTCGTGATTTTTCTCACGTTTGTGAAATCGGTGTCCACCGTGTTCGGTGTGTCGACGTGATGCTTCCCGACGAGACTCGGGGTACGAGCTATCCATGTTTGGATGTCGCTCATGGTACGCCTGTACTGCCCTGGGTAGGGCGTGTCCATCACGGCTACGGAAGTTTGATCGTGTGCTCATTACGGCACGATGACCAAACAGGATCAGGAATGCTTGGTTAGCTCAAAAGGCTGGTTGCTGTAAAGCTCGAGGCTGAAAGCGGCTGCGGATGATACAGAACATATAGTTCTCATGAACATGTCCGATCTTGATGAAAACGCAGCCTGCAGACACAAATTTTCTTTTAGACGGACAACAGTCTAAATAGAAAATCCAGCACATGGTTGTGCTACCAGCAAACAAGACTACCACCATGTTCCTTGGCAGTAAAATAATCGGTAAATCTCTGTTGAGACATCAATTCCAAGGAAGGCTACCGCTGTATCGGCATTCTTAAGGTTGTCTATGATCCACCGAACAGTGAAAGCTTTATGTTGAAGAAGTTCACGGAAGGGTGGATGAATGTCTGTTTCTGGTAAATTTCCTGTTTCCAGAGCCTTGAGAAGCTCATCAGGTTGCGCCGAATGCTTTGTTAATGCATCAGCTAGGCAGTACTTCGAGCTTACATGAGCTAGGTCATCTAAAGATCCAGAGTTGGATTCCTTACGAAGCATCTGTATAAGATGGTGAGTTTCCTTCTGCTCTGGAAGGTGTGTCGTGCCTGCTGTTGTCACAAGATTGTTCTCATCTGTTCTGATATGTATAGGTACGGTCTCTGATGAGAGATCTGCCCAAAGTCCCTTGAGGAACAGGCAGGTACCAAAGCAACGCATCAGTGCGTTAAGCTCTGCCACTGTTGTGGACAGTGTGGTTGTCGTAATCTTGTGAGACTCATAATCCACCAGGCTACCTCTCGAGGATGTTTCCTTAATAGAGGATTCAGAGAAATCGTTCTTCTTGGAAGAAGCAGCTGCTGCTGATTGTTTCATTCCCTTTAGCTTTGGATTTCGGTCTTCAGCAAGGAAAATAACATGTGCTCTCTGAGATGATTTGTCATCATTGTTCCTGTAGGAAGCATCAGGGTAACCGAGGATTCTGAGATTTCCTTTCAGCGGCCAAAAACGCAATTCTACTTCGGTAGACTTCAAAATCCTAACAAGCTTGTTCAATTCTCGAATAGCACCGATAGTAGGCTTGGCAGCCTTGCTCGCACACCGACTGAAGCGATAACAGATGTGAGCTTGAGTCCGGCTTTGTAGCCAGTTGATCTGTCCTAAAACACTTCTATAAGCAGTGTGCTGCTGTGGTGTGCATTGTTGCTCATTGTTGAGCTTCTTGTCAAAAACAATTTCTTCTAGAGCTTCAACATCTAGGTTCTGATTTACTGAGATATGTGCTGGCACTGATGCTGTAGCATCCTTCCAGACTAATCTCTGTCCTACAAACATGATATCATTCGTGTCTTCAGAACCTACTGCAAACTCCTTTTTGATCGAGTCAATCACGGCCTTACGAAAGGTGTCATCACCGGCCATGCACAGGTCATCTACATGTAAACAGACTACTCCATGTACCTGTCTACCCTTGGCATTGTTGCCTGCTATGGGATCTATGAGATAGTCAATCGCTGATTCCATGGTCTTTGGCTGAGACTTCTTGATCTCAGCATCTGCTGTTGCAGACTTCTTACCATACAGAACATATGTACAGCGATCCGCACGGGTTGGCACCAGGCCGTAAGACAGGATTGCCTTATCAACGATGTTCCACCATCTTCGAGGTGCATCGTTAAGTCCATAAGCGGGTTTCTTCATCCTCGCTGCAATGTAGGGAGGATAACCTGCTTCAGGAGGAATCTTACAGATTATGTCTCTCGACTCATCATAGGCTTCACCCTGCAGGAAAGCAGTCTTTAGGTCGATGTGTGTCAGATTCCACAGCTTGTTAGCTGCTAGTTGAATCGCTAAGCGGAAACCTGGGCGACTCGCAGCAGGACTATCAGTTTGCTGAATGTCCTTCTGTCGATCTTGGAAACCTCTCAGGACCCATCGGGTCTTGCACTTAAGGAAGTTTCCGTCCTTGTCTCTTTTTAGAGTCAGGACCCATCGACCAGTGACATAATTTCGGATGTTTCCGAGTTTCCGTGTATCGACGAGCGCAAAGACATCATTGTCTAGCCAGCTCTGATATTCTGCTGCTTTCGCTTCATCAAACTGTTTCTTCATCTCACGCTTTTCCTTGGCAGTTGCCTCCTTCCGTTGTGCCTTCTGGGTCCGATTCGCTGAGTTCCTGGGGGAACTTAGGGATAAGGCCTTGTCCTCTTCCGTGAGAAGATCGTACTCTTCACGAATGTCAGATCGGAACCTTTTGGTGGGTTTATACCGTGTTCGGTCTGACCTCACTCTTGATGTTACCTCTCTGATGTCTACGGGTCCGCCATGCATGTATCGAGGCATGGAGAAAGAACCTGTGTTACTGCACAGTTTCTGTTCTTCTGTGAGAAGGACCCAGTCCTTCTCATCTACGACCAAGTCACCTTCCTCATCATAGTAATACCTTGTGTTTTCTGACTCGGCATCGCTCTCCGGTTCTGGTGAACCAGAAGTGTGAGGAGGAGCGGACGGTTGTCCGGGGTCGTCTGGGACCAGTTCTTCTTCAGTGTCTTCTTCATCTTGTTGTAACGGAAGAATGGGTCCCTGTGGATGTGCCCTCGGTTTAGGTTTTGGTGTCGGCACCTGTGAAGGTGATTTCTGTTTGTGCGGCGAAACTTTCCTTTCCGATGAAGACCTTGGCGACACATCACCCCCCAGACGGCGAGGAGACGGAACGCGAGGAGGCGGATGCACGCGAGGCTTAGCCCGAGCAGGAGCTACGGGCTCATCGGAGGAAACGGCCGGTAGGCGCGGTGGAGGTATGGGAGGAGGAGGACGCGACGGCGGTGTGCCGGGAGGCATCGGCTGATCTGGTTCCGGCATAGAGACATCGTCAGATGTGATCCGTGAGCGATTAGTGCTCATTGGTTCTGACGGGTCTGACGGCGAAACCTCTTCGTCCGACATGATTACATCCGGCGGTTTTCGCACGGACGGTGAAGTCTTGCCGCCTGTCATCTGGAATAGCACCCCCGAGAAGGTTGATGGGTGTACCTTGTCCCAGGAAACCTGGTGCGGCAAGCAACACGTCATAGTCGAATTGGGCTTCTTCTTGTTCCAAAAGACAAGAACGCCATCAGTTACACTGGTGAGTGCTTTGACTGTTCCAAATGTACCTCTGTATAGAGTACACTGTTCGAAACCAGACCCTGGTAAGAGTCTTGATCTAAGGCGAGTAATGTCTGACACCAAGGCATCAGGGGACGGTGATGGTTTGGAATGATGCAATGGTAATTCAGTTTTACTCGATAAGGAATTTACTCTAGCAACAAGTGATCTGATTTTCGGATCTTGCAGGAGTTTTGAATCCTTGAGAGGATTTGTTGTCAAAAGTGAATACTCCTGATCAAGAAGTTCCGAAAGTCCCTGGAGGCATTCATCTCCAGAGTATTCTAGTATGTCTGTGACCAAAGACAGATGAGATGCATACGCATCTCGCTTCAGGAATCTTGCCAAACACGAGGCAAAGGTCTCACAGAATTCATAAGGATACACTTGTGCGAGTTTCGTTTTAAGACCGTAGCCTTGAATACCCTTTTCGTCTCCTGGTGGAGATGTTGGAGATTTCGTTTTGGCAGAATGCCTCTGGAGAGGAGTTAGAACCTGCGGTGGCAGGTTGTGCATAAAAATCGAGGATTTCGATTCATAGTATCCTTTTGGATCTTTCATGCCATAGGCTTGTAGGTTACAGACCTCATAGCTGATCTTGCGGTTGGAAAACAGGCGTTTTGCTTCTGGTGAAGACCAGAGCCTGCTGTAGTATGGGTTCTCAAGAACAAAGTAACGTCCGAGCTTCATTTGGTGGTCTGCGACCGATTCACAGAATTTTAAAACAGAAAGTCTCTTGGCAGAGCCTTTCTTCCACTGTGAGTACCAGCTAGACCACTGAGAATGGTCCGGTGACATAACAATAATAGTAGGTTCTTGTTCCTTGATGATCCTAAGAAGATTGGAGCGACCTTGCGGTTGCTCAAGATCTAGACCGCTACGCAAATCGACTGGCTGACCTACTCGCAGACCTGACAGGGCAGCTTTGTGACTCATGCGGGGAGATCCGCCGTAGAGTTCTAGGAAGTCAATCTTCCCAGTGCTGGTGACCTGCCAGTGACACTCTTGATGTGGAACCGTTAGGTCTGTCGACTGCAGGGAAGCATCGAAGGTGACCATGCAACTTGCGTGGTCAGAACCTTCTGACGTCAGAGTTTCCTCATCAGGCGCGAGAGGAATCTCCACATCAGATGTTATGTCATAATTTTTCCTCAGTTTTGAGATATTGACGCGGACGATGCGTGTTCCAAGATCCACACCTACCATGGATCCTCCGAGTTCGGAGATCACCTTTCCTTTTAGCCAAGATCCATGTTTGGACCCAGTGGATCCAATCTTAGACTTATCTTCTGACCAGTAGAAAACCTTATCTCCCAAAGAGAAAGGTCCTTGGGTCATTGACAGTCTGGCTGCAAGATCTCTACGCAGATCATCAGATTGGCGTGCCTCTTGGTAAGCCCTGTTGGCAAGCTCCTTAATGGCTCTCGCAGTGACTTCCGTATCAGTTGGATTACCTGTCAACTGATTGGGATCAGCGTTCTCTGGTGTTATAACATCTCGAGGACGCCTTCCAAAGGCCATTTCTAAAGGAGTAACTCCTCCGTAGGTAATCGAAGAGTTTCTTGCCAAACATGCTTGGCGAACGAGGTTGCCATACTTCATGGTGATTCCGTTATACTGCGGGTCACCATCCTTCAGGATCTGAAGTATGAGCTTAATCTGATGCTTCAGCAATCTTACAGCAGCTTCGGCCCTGTTGGGCCATGGTGTTCCAGGTCCTGTTGCCACAGGCTTGATATTCTGCCGATTGTAATAAGCCTCCATTTTTGGAGTCATGAATGCCTGATCTCCAACTACAACCTTTGGGTTGATCTGAAATTTCTCAAAGTAGTCATTCATAATCGACATTGTAGTATGTTCTTCTTTATCCTGGACTACTTCGGCAGTCAACAAGTTTGTTGCTCCATCATAGAGAATAAGAAATACTAAGCGACTATCCTTGCCGGGAATTGGAAGCTCACCGTGATCTACGAAGGTGAGATCACCGAAAGTCTCTGATCTTAAACCAGAAATCTTCGCTCTTGAAGGAGCTCTCACATGTTCCTGGCAGGCTGAACACTTTTTGACCAG
This sequence comes from Symbiodinium sp. CCMP2592, assembly GCA_905221615.1. Classification (NCBI taxonomy): domain Eukaryota; class Dinophyceae; order Suessiales; family Symbiodiniaceae; genus Symbiodinium; species Symbiodinium sp. CCMP2592. Next base: position 6,044 of record CAJNDT010004745.1, read on the forward strand.
TTGGTCATATAGCTCATATATCTCCTTTGGGATCTGTAAGGCTTTTGTGCGTCGCTTGAACTGATCCGTACTCATATGACGGTGCTTAAGGTGAAGCTTATAGAGTTCTACAGGGTCCTTAAGCTTCTCATGAATCCTGCGAAGAGCAATGGGAAGAGATGGCGATGGTTCCGCGACAATCTCTTCACCTGTAGGTGAGTCTGTACCAGGAGCCGGGTATTCTCTTGACTCAAGTGGTCTTACCTCCGTCCCGTCATCAGCTCCTGGGACCTTAGACTTCTCTTCAACAGGAGGTTTAACCGCATATTTGCGGGATTTCTTCAGAAGGTTTTTAAGACCCTTTGGAGTCTTTATCTTCGCAGGTGGGACCTCAAGTCTTTCTTCTTCTGGAGGTTCATGTGGTGCAGAGGATTCTGCAGGTTTGTCCCTAGAGCCTGATGATGGTTCCGATGGTCCGGAAGGCTCAGGAGCATCACCAGATGGTTCTGGTGGATCAAGTTTCTTGGCAGATGATTCTGCCGGATCAGATGGAAGAGGCTTCTTTTTACCTGAAATCCTCTTCGGTGGTGGATCAGCTGCTCCCTCAGGTGCTTTGTCGCAACCCTTGAGGTAAGTGTGTGCCCTTTTCTGTCCGGCACAGGCTGGACAGCGACCTTCCGGTATCCTAGTATAAGGCTTCTTGGCTCCTAGAGCAGTCTCCGTCGCACTGAACGACGTACCTGACTTAGGGAGATACTTCCTGGTGGAAGTGAAGCCTAGAAGGTCCAATACCAAATGGTTATTGGTACTAATCGGAAGAGGGGTTTTATACAAACCGAAAGCTTCACACGTTGCTAGGTCAGCTGTGGGACTACACTCGAGGGTCATTCTTAAATTCCTCATCTGTTCGATGGAAAACAAAATGGGGACTCTCCCCTGATCCAAAACTTCTATGGTTGTATCTCTTCTTGGAGTTGTGTTGAACCATAGAGTTACACGCTCCTTGATAAGAGCTGTTTCACTATCTGCGAAAGAGAACTTCGTGTTCGAAGGTGAAAAAGTGAAATCAATCATGCCTGGGGCACGTTGCTTCACGGCCTTGATAAGCCTGTTCACCGCATAGCGGGAACCCATAGCCCTAGTACAACCAGAGTCAAGTATGACAAAGGTAGGGCTCTTATCAAGATTGATCCGCTCTGTGAGAGCAGATAGGACGGTGTGCTGCAACGGAAATACTGCTGTTGCAGTCTCCACACCTTGCCCTTTGGATGGTTCAGTGACCTGGGGCACGTAACTCACTGATGAGTTGAACACGGGTTCTTGGTGCGCGCTCGGATCTGTGCCTCTACCTGATGATCCTGCTTGATTTCTTCTCTTCTTTCTCCGTGTTTTTCTTCTTGAGGCTTGTGATGCATAGTATGTATAAGACGTTTGATCGTCATAAGCGGCATAATTCCAACTGGAGTCAGTATAATAACTGTCCTCATACCATGAATCCCAGCTCGGTGCGGTGGAACTTTCATAGGCCTGTGGAGATCCAGTTTGGTCTCCTTGTAAGGAGGCAGACTTAGCTGTATCCTTACCTTTGCCTTTTGCCTTTGTACCCTTTGAAGGAGCTTCCTTTATCTCCTTTGTCCTTTCCTTTTCCTTTGCCTTTTCCACCTTTTCCTTTTTCCTTTCCTTTACCTTTACCGAAATAGCTGGAATCAGTTGGATCATGTTCTGCCTGGTTGGCTCTCCCTTTTCCGCGGTATGACCTAAAACGGCCACGTCCTTTTCGCTTGCCACCCTTTGCTCTTCCCGGTGATCCGGGACGCATTCTTGGTCTTCTTCCCTTTTTGAATCTCCTTGCAACGAAGGCTTCATGGTCGTCAACTGTCCAGAAGACAGCTTCTTCATCCTCGGCGGCAAGAAAGCCTTCCTCAAGGGTGTCTTCGTCTTGGAGCCAGAATCCATCGACTCCGTCGTATTCACCCTGATCGAGGATGAGGAAGTTTCGACCTCCGCGTTTGCGGCGTTGGTCTCTCCTTCCATGGCGGTCCTTCTTGTGAGAAGAGTGCCGAATGTTGGGATCCTGCAGACCAGTTCTGGTCGTTGAGAACTGATCGAACATGGTCTGCCGTACCACAGGGTACGTGTAGGTCTCAATTCGGTAACCTTGGTTGGTCAATGCTGTTACCAACCTCTCACGTTGCATCTCATTTAGGTCGGACTGCACTAGGAAGAGGAGAGCTAGGAGATTATCATTTAGAGGAAACGCTCTTCGATGATTATCAAGGCGTTCCTTGTTCCATGTTTCGAAGAAACGTGCGGCGTATGTGTCTCTCTCGGTTGCATCCTGTAGGCGCAGAAGGTTTGATCTGCCTGCACAGCCTGCATGAAATCTGGATGGGCATCCTCCAGAGCTATCTCTGGTAAGAGATCCATCCATGAGTTTTTCACGCGCTGTAGCACGATCTCAAACTTGGCAATCCAAGTCACAAAGTCTTGGTTGCCCTTCCATGCCTTGAATAGGCCGAGGAAACGCCACAGGAAAACGTACTGTTCTCCTTTCACGAAAAATGGACGCATCTTCTTCTTGAAGTAATCTACTCCATCTGGGGCTGCAAGCCTTTCTCGGTTCAGTGATTCCTTTTGTACTGCGGCCAATCCGGAGAGCCTCGTCTTGAGAGACGGACCTCTTTTGGTGTCATCCAGCGTTGTTATGTCGCACCAGTCGTCAATCAACTGTTCATACTCAAACCACGAGGTGGTGCCATCATAGGCAGGCGCGATCTTGGGCGTTATGCCTAATGATGCAAGCATGCGGTCAGATGTTGCATATGACTGTGCGACATAAGTGGCTGGACCTTGGGAGGTCTCTTCGTTCTCATATCCCCCGGAGGATTGGGAACTGCCGTCGGCTTCGCTATGCGAGCTCGACATTGTGCTGCCTCTTATCCGCTTGGTCAAGCGTTCGGCGAGGCCGACCGCTGTAGCGGACTTTGTGAGGCGGGCGGCCCTTTCCGGGCTCCGCTACCAGAAAACTGTGCCGATACACCCACAAGGAATACTCCTTGTTAGGAGGTGTATGACCAGTTATTCCCTAAGGATCAAAGGGCAGCGCCCTGCACACGGACAGTAGTTGTTTTGTCTTGCTACGCAAGGAGAGCTTGTCTTGTCTCAATATGGTAAAACCACTTGAGCCAATGGGCAGCGGAATGTATATGTATGAGCATGCAGCCATTGCTGTAGGTACCTGTTAGAGCTACCCCTTTAAAGGTTTATGGTTTCACCCCTCCCCTCCCCTCCACCCCCCTCCCCTCCCCTCCCCTCGCCTCCCTCCCCTCCCTCCCCTCCCCTCCCCCTCCCCCTCCCCTCCCCTCCCCTCCCCTCCCCTCCCCTCCCCTCCCCTCCCCGGGTATAAGGCTCCAGTGTTTAGGGGCCTGGGGTTTAGGGCCAGGGCCCCCAGTGTTTAGCGGCCTACGGTTTCCATCTGACAAGGCAAAAAGAAGGATGCTAGTTGACCATGCTGGTTTCCATTTTGCAAGGCAAAAACAAGGATGCTAGTTGACCACGCTGGTTTCCATTTTGCAAGGCAAAAAGAAGGATTCTAGTTGGACACTCTGGTTTCCTCCTGCAAAAACAAGGATGCTAGTTGACCACGCTGGTTTCCATCTGACAAGGCAAAAACAAGGATGCTAGTTGACCACGCTGGTTTCCATTTTGCAAGGCAAAAACAAGGATGCTAGTTGACCACGCTGGTTTCCATTTTGCAAGGCAAAAAGAAGGATGCTAGTTGCACACGCTGGTTTCCGTGTGCCAAGGCAAAAAAGGATGCTAGTTGACCATGCTGGTTTCCATCTGACAAGGCTAAAACAAGGATGCTAGTTGACCTGTTTCCATCTGACAAGGCAAAAAGAAGGATGCTAGTTGACCACGCTGGTTTCCATCTGACAAGGCAAAACCAAGGATGCTAGTTGCACACGAAGGTGTGCTTGTTAGTGTGCCACGGCCAAGGTTTTGAGTCGTTCTTGATCAGTTGCTCAATGCGCTGCCTTGAACGGTCATCGCAAAGAAGCTTGATAGCTGCAGTTGCTACTGTAAAGCGATGGCGTGACCGCAGCCTCAGCTGCTGTGGGTAGTGCTTTCTTCTTACACTTTCAACATTTTAACGGTAACTTACGGTCTACTTGCGAATCGACGACGGTTGCAAATATGATAGATTCTTTGAGTCGTGAGTCGTATGTAAGTTAGTATTTAATAATTCAAGCCAAAAGAAATAAAACTATAATTCTAATGTGAGGAGGATTCTCTGGGCGGGTGGGGTTTATTCTTGAAGATAGCTTGACTAGAAATAGCTTGACCTTAAATCTTCAAAGTCAGAGCTGCTGAACCCTAAACCCTAAACCCTAAACCCTAAACCCTAAACCCTAAACCCTAAACCCTAAACCCTAAACCCTAAACCCTAAACCCTAAACCCTAAACCTCTCTACCTATAGTAATTTAAACCCTAATGACTTCGTGGCTCTTGATCAAAACTCGTGGCTCTTGATCAAAACTCGTGGCTCTTGATCAAAACTCGTGGCTCTTGATCAAAACTCGTGGCTCTTGATCAAAACTCTTGGCTCTTGATCAAAACTCGTGGCTCTTGATCAAAACTCGTGGCTCTTGATCAAAACTCGTGGCTCTTGATCAAAACTCGTGGCTCTTGATCAAAACTCGTGGCTTTTGATGTTTTTCCAGTGTTTAGCGGCCTCGGGTTTAGGGCTCCAGTGTTTAGGGGCCTCGGGTTTAGGGCCCCAGTGTTTAGGGGCCTCGGGTTTAGGGCCACGGCCCCCAGTGTTTAGCGGCCTACGGTTTAGAGGTCCAGTGTTTAGGGGCCTCGGGTTTAGGGCTCCAGTGTTTAGGGGCCTCGGGTTTGGGGCCCCAGTGTTTAGGGGCCTCGGGTTTAGGGCCACGGCCCCCAGTGTTTAGCGGCCTACGGTTTAGAGGTCCAGTGTTTAGGGGCCTCGGGTTTAGGCCTAGTGTTTAGGGCCATCGGGTGTAGTGCCACGGCCTCCTACGGTTGAGAGGTCCCGTGGTTAAGGGCCTCGGGTTAAGGGCTTTAGGGGCCTCGGGTTTAGGGCCCCAGTGTTTAGGGGCGTCGGGTTTAGGGCCAGGGCCCTGTTTAGCGGCCTACGGTTTAGAGGTCCAGTGTTTAGGGGCCTCGGGTTTAGGGCTCCAGTGTTTAGGGGCCTCGGGTTTAGGGCCCCAGTGTTTAGGGGCCTCGGGTTTAGGGCCACGGCCCCCAGTGTTTAGCGGCACTCCCTCCCCTCCCCTCTCCTCCCCTCCCCTCCCTCCCCTCCCTCCCCTCCCCTCCCTGCCCCCTCCTCCCTACCTTCCCCTCCCC